>VCAZ01000007.1:785000-865000 GCA_005784505.1 Bagarius yarrelli
TCATCATCCCACTCCTTCCTTATTTGCAAAATCTATTCTGTCTGTCTGTCTGCTGTACAGTGCAGGACGACAGTTGTGCCTCTACATTTGCTGTGTTTAACACAGGCTTTGCAAAGTTGTCCTATGCAGGAGTTCCTAATGATTTTTAAATTTGAGCAAAACACCCACAAGACAACATAAGAATAATAAAACTTATTAAAGCTTCATTTAAAGCATATTATTAACATTTTAACAGCTACTATTAAATGACATATTGATCCAATCTGCTCATTTGAAAGTAAGTATTTATTAGTCACACATATAACACTGCACAGTAAAATTCCGTTCTTAACATATCTCTGCTTAGGAAGTTAGAGTCAGAGCGCTGGGCATCCTGACATCTAATGCTGCTTAGCTATGCGCTGGAGATGTTTTGTCTAAATTGTAAATCATTTGGAATAAAAAAAAAGTCTACCAAATCAATCTATTTAATAAATTGAATACAGTTATCTACCACGTTTATAATGCTTATATATGCATGTGTTTATAGAGTAGGGCTGGACGAGTTATCAAAAAATAATCCAAACCGAAATACTCTGACGAAATTATTTCATGTCAGTTATTTTGTTTGTTCAATCCTTTCCCCTTTCACAACTTACTACTGCGTTTAAAGTCACATGACTTCGCCAAGTCCAGTCAGTATTGATGAAGCGACATGGTGGAGCGCTCAAACCCTGAGTCAGCTGAGCATCAGGAGAAGCTTGTAGCAAAGAAAAACATAGCGAAATATAAAAAATATAAAAAAATATTTATTAATTATTGTTATTCGTAATCAAGGTAAAATGTTAATCGACTTTATCGCCCAGCCCTATAATGTATAAGTATTATTAAAATCTTAATATATTTATAACTAATATATTTGCCTACTTTATGTACAACCCGTAGACTGTCTTAAAGCATACCATGTAACCCTAAATCAACTTCATACAATTTTTTGGAGTGTGTGTGTATATTTAGGGGGGTGTTCTTGGTACTAGATTTCCGCAGCAGGATTACTGTTTAACATTTATATGGGGTAAGATTCCCTATACAGTGATGAAGGTTGCAGGGTGAAGCGGTGCAGCAAGTGTAGGTGTAAGAGGAGCTTGGGTGGCTTGGTTGTACCTGTTTCCTGCAGGTACTGGGAACGGGAGGAAACAGGGAGTAATTCTCTCTTTCTCTCTCTCTCTCTTTCTCTCTCTCAATGCCCAAGGTCAGTTTTTTATTCCTAAACACCATAAATTTACCTGCAAGTGTTTGATTTTTGTAGAGAAATTATAGCAGTATAGCTCCTCGATAGCTCAGATATAGCAGAACTACATATACATTTTCTCTATAAATAAAACACTTTTTTCTGCATGAAAAATATAATATTTGGAGTTTGAGGCTAGCGTTAGTGTGTGCGTGTGTGTGTGTGTGCATTTATTTGTATTTTCAAGTGTGCAAAAAGATGCAATCATCCATAGGAGCTCACCAGGACAAAAGACAGACAACAGCAGGCCATCTCGACACATCAAACATCACACACAAACGCCAGCAGAAGTGTGTGGACACACAGCCACTTGCGAGTAAATAATAACCTCAGCTCGACAAATATCTCAGTTAGCTTAGTGTTGATTCATCACTAGGCCAGCTGCGGTAGTTCTTAAACATGAGATGATTGCAGTTGCATGCAATCTCACCTTTGCTTCACACATTGCCCAGGACAACTGTTTTAACACACACGCACAGGGCCATATGTCGGTGAAGAGTAACAAAATGTGAAATGCTGTGAGTTTGATTTCCATAATAACAGCGGGCTCATTGCAAAAAAATTACGCTTACCCAGTGTTAAAATGTGTTGTGCATTTCGTTTTGGACTTTGGGGGAGAATTCACACAATTGCACAAAGTTGACACCAAAAAATATGTCTTTATACAGACAGCGTAAGCAGTAATGAAGTCTCTTAGATAGAATTCAGGTTCTTTTAATTAGATTTTGCCATTATTCATTTCACACACACACACACACACACACACACACACACTCACACATGCACATTGGTACTTCCATGTGCAGATTATTTGTCCCTGTCTCTCTGAAGCCCTCTCTCCTGCTGAGGCTGACGTGTTGGCCCTTTCGTATAGGCAGCGGCGCTAACAAACCCTGGAGCCTGGACCCTGCACAGTCTCTCGTTCTCTTTTCTCATTTTCTCTCTCTGAATCTCTCTGATTTCTTGCCCAGTTTTCCTCTGCGGTCCCAAATGACAAGTGACTCCCACTTACAGCTTTTCTGTAAACCCCCCCCCCCCTACTCTTTTCGTGCACTGCCCACTGTGACGAGCCCTGCCCCCACCCCCTCCCTTTTGTGCCACTGCCAGACGAAGAAGCCTGTGCCCACACACATACACACACATGCTACAGAAAACACACAGCTGGACCCCAGCTGCCTACAGAGTGCTTTGGAAATCAATGAAGGAGAAGGTTGAAAAAAAAATGAGAAAGAGTTTAAATAAATTGGCACTTTAAAGAAGCATGATAAAGGGAGGCAATTGGAAAAGTTGAAGGGAGAGAGCGGACAAATATGGAGGGTCAAGGGGAAAAGGAAATGAGCTTCAACCACAGAATAGAATCGTAGCTCCACTCCAATAACAGGTCACAGATCAGCATGGCCATAATAAGTGCTGTCATTAGTCTCGATCATGTGCTCTTCTTTAGTATAGATAGAATTGCTATAAAATCTTTTTAAAAAGGTCGGTCTAAGAAGCTTCCAGATATCATACTTACGCTGTCAAATGATAAAATATCTCATTGATATTTGATGTTAGATAGATTGACTATTCTTCCTGGCTGTCCCTTATATAACAAGTCCGCTGTGTTTGACTTAATAGTAAAGTCGGCACTCAGAATGATATTCTTTTCTACTTTGAAATTTTGAAGATAGCAAGTCAGGAAAAAACACTGATTCCTCCGGGTTTTTTTGGTTATCAACATAAATGTAAAATAGAGCCAATGTGACAGATTTAACCAAGTAATGTATCTAATCATACAATATCATAGCCAGGGGGAGATTTTAAAACCCTATAAAAGAATATGAGGTTGGGTCCCCTTAACCACTGTGTTTATTTAAAAAAAACAGATCTCTGGGGGCCCCAAATTGCATGGGTCCTTAGAATCGTCCTAACTCCCCCCACCCTCCTAGTGGCTCCTCAGTGTGTCAATGTAGTTAAGTTGTATTTTGTCGATTGTATATGGTCTAAGCAGTTAAGTCGATATAATAACACAGTAAACTCAAGACTGAGGACATTTTTCTAAGTTTAAAGGTAGAAATTTCAAGTTAAGGGAATGTTTTTTTATTGATTTTTATTGAGAAATACTCAGTTGAAAATGTTCTAGATAAAGTTTTGAATCGCGAACTTTACTTGACTCATAATTTGTAGTTACTGAAATTTTATAAAGGATCTTAATGTGATAGAAATTAAAGACACCAATGTCAATTTTAAAATCCACTTCCCTCTTAAATAAATACTAAGAGTCTCGGCTTCAAAGCTGTTTCGTTCTTATGTATTTATGCCTTTGCATATGAAAGCATACCTGCACTGGGATGTTAGGAAATTCTCTAATTGGATTATAATGTATATGTTGTGTCTGTAATACGGAGGAAAAGGATTTCTTGGGCCAAAGACAAAGAAAAAACGATCATTTGATCCACCGTCTTTTTGTTTGAACTTTGGTGCAAAAAAATGAAAATGACTACCAGGTGAACTTATTCGTTTCCTTACAAATTGTTTAACACTATGCAGCATGTTTCTCTCTCTTTCTCTTTATCATGGTGTGTTAATTATTAAAAATGATATGGTTGTCAACTTTTTACCATAAAACAAGCAGCATTGAGAAACTCGCCCAGGATCTTGAATCTGCATGGCGTTGTGTTTTCTCTCACCACAGATCACTTTCATCTGTTCTACACATGCTCATATCGCAGAGGGGGAAAAAAAGACAAGAGGGGAGAGGTGACGGATTTCAGAAAGGCATCGAAGAGGACAAGTTAATTCAAACTCGCTTCTCGTATGTACTGTATATGTCTAATGCCGCCCAAAACCATTACAAAATGTTCAGCGCATTCTAATTTGCAGTTAAAACCGTCACCTTTACTCTGGGTTCCTGTAAGTTGGCCAGTTTGACCACAAATAGCCAGTTGACACCTCTGAGAAAAACATGCTACCATCACAACTGTGTGGCTTACAGCTGAGTATTAACACTTTCACCTTATAGAGGAACTGCAGAACTTGTGAAGAATAAAAGTGACTTGTTATTGCTTACTTCTTCTGCCGTGTGTGTGTGTGTTTGTGTGTGCCTATCTATCTATCTATCTATCTGTCTGTCTGTCTGTCTGAGAATAAATGTTAGACGGTTGCATGAGCCCTAAACTTAGACTGGGATATAAGGTTGACAAAACTCATGATGCATGCTAACCAGGATGGTTAGTCACACCACACCTATACCTATACCTACACACACACATTACACACACGGATGTATATCTACAACTAGTGAAGCCAAGCACCATTCCTATAAACTACTAAAAGAATAATTTGCCACTATATCTCACAATATCCATATGATTTTATTCTATTAATATTTAATTTTTCCATATTAAATTTGGACTTTTTTTTTACATTTTGACTTTTTTTCAGATGACAAATGCTGAAAGTGTTTTCTGATGCGAGTGTTTCCTTTTCAGCGTGAAAGGTAAATGGATGCTTGATCTTTTTTTTTGATAGTCATCTTAACTAAATAATATAAATAAGTCTGCATAGACATTTATGCTTTAGGGGTTTTTTTTAATAAAACTAAAGACAAACTAATTCATGTCTTTCTAACAGATGTCTTTTTAAGACTTTTAATGTCTTTTTTCATTATTTTTTTTAATTGTATTAAACTTCTTTGGTAAAAAAAAATAATATGCAAGATTATGAAAAACTGAACAGTAACATTTAAGAAATAATCTTTTCTTTTGATTCTTTCCTTTTGTGCAGAAATCTGTTTAGTCCAGATCCTCAAGATATTGTATAAAAAAATATTATAAAATGTTTTAACATTTAAAAAAAATAATAAATGAACGCATATGTTAAATTATAAAACTTTGCGAAAGTTTCAAGCGACTCCAGCATCTCTTCATATGCATTTAACGTTCGTTTGTTCTTTTATCAACATGTTAATAACTTTAAGAACTTTTAAGTACCATTTTTTTAAGTTGCATGTGAAGTTTTTTAAAGTCCACAAAAGTTGCAGTTCTGTTGAAAACTAGAAAACTCCACGTCGGTGTCCATGCGCATTGCGCGCAGCTGCAAATTCTAAAGTGGAGTTAAAGTGATGCTGAATGACAAAGTGGAGGTGATAAAAGAGAGAAAAACCCGCACATCATCATCATCACCATCATCATCATCATCATTGCCGGTGCATTTACACGTTTACTAAATGCACTGTCGGTAAATCCTGACTGAAATAGACGCACTGACTTTCTTTGCGTCTCACAACTTTTGAGAAGTTCCTCATCTGCACTAACTTCATGTTCAGCTGCAGATGTGTTAAATATGTCTATAGATATTGGTTCTCTCCTACCTCGGTTGCGTCGCGGGTTCGCCTGTTTCCTGCGTTTTCCGCGGCTCTCCTCGGCCATAGCTCCGCTCTAGCTGCCTTACTGACTTATGGGCTGAATGACAGACAGAGCAGTGCTCCGTGTGGCCCGCGCGCTCTGCCTAACTGACTTCCTGCCCGCGCGCACCAACGCCAGTGACGTCATCAGAGGCTGGTCCTGACCTGGCATGGTCAGAGATTTTAGCCCGTGTGTGAACCCTGTCCCAATTAACCTTCAATTAACACAGTTTTATTTCGTTTGCGGAAAAATGCTAATGTGCAACCTGTTGTTTTGTAGCTACTTTTTTTTTTTTTTTAAAGATGCTACCAAATTTTAAAACAAAAAGAGGATATAAATAAGAAAAGACATACTGTATAATGAGTAGAAAATGTAACCTTAAAAAAGGAAGAGCTTGGAAACACTTTAATAGCGTGTTTTTTAATTGGGATGTCACTCTGAATGACTTTTTTTTTTCCAAAGATGTAATAATTTTCTTTGATAAACACTAAATAATAAAAGATGTCCAACTCTTATAAATATCCTGAACGATCAAATTTGAACTCTGACCCTTTCGATCAATAAATCAGATCAGAATATAGTTTGCTGGTTTTTTATTATAAGACAATTGCGCGTATCTGTCAAATTAAAATTTTACAGCCCACCAATTTAATAATGCAATAATGACATTAGATATTCAGATATTTTTATATTTTAAATATTTTAAGCATTTTATTCCAGTCATAACTGGAATGTCATTTGTAGCCTAGTCTAACAAAAATATTTATCCGCAATAAAAAAAAAAAAAACGCACGCAAACAATAGGGGCTTTTACATGCACACGTTATGGCTTTACGGTTTGTTCTACGGCTGCCTGTATAGTCGTAAACTCACGTAAAGCCATTCCACCTGCGCCCTGCTCCTCTCCCCGATCGCAGAAGGAAGTGTTACATTGTCAGTCTATTGTGTGAATGATTGGACTGTAATCTGTTTAGCAACTGAAAAAAACATCCGAAAAAACCCACTAACACACCGTTTTAGGACCCCTACCTTGACATTCACACGTATGACCCCCGGCGGAGCACAGCAGGGTTTTTTTCCAGGGGGCATTGAGGAATGAGAATGTAGGGACCAAACACACACACGCACACACACTCCAGCAGCCCAATCTGCTCGAACTAAATCACGGGTCTCTGCTGTTTTGTACGAGTTAATAAAAAAAAATTAAGTTAATAATTTCTAAATAAAAACAGCCAAATTATTGTTTAATAATTAGTGTCGAATGATTTACTGTAATAAATAAATGATGACGCAATTCCAGTTGGAAATAATCGTTAGTGGACTGGACATTATTTATTATCACACACACTCAGAGACATTTAAGGTGTTTTTTTTTTCATCTCGGTGTGTTTTCTTAAAATTTTCTTGCTAATCAAGGATAAATAGAAAGATGTTCCTTTTTTTAACATTTGTACATTAAATTTTGACATTTATTTAAAGCTGCTTTAAGACAATGGCTTTTGTTAAATAAAATAAAACTTCAATAGAATAAAATCAAAGCGTTTTTTCCCCAGTACAATAAAATTTATACATATACATTATGTATAATCATATTATACCATTATGCAGACCCACATGATAGACCTAGGGTTAGATGTATAATTCTGAACTGCACTGTGTTGTGTAAGAACTGGAAATGCACTAGAGCCCTGCAGTCAGAGTCAGAGCTCGTGCTTTAATGCTTTGCGGCGCCATGCCGAAATGTCGCTCCTCGTGTAGCGCCTGAACAGCCGCTGCGCTTTGATGTGGCTGAAGTCGCCGGTTCAAGCAGCTCTCAAAATAACTTAACGGCTGTTTCAGAGCAGCGATCAGGGTTGCCCTTTGTGTGGAAAATCCTCGTAAGGAGCCGCAAACCTACCACGTTAATTGTCACCGCAAAAGCAATGGAATTTTTTTTTTCTCTGAAAATTGAAAACAAGGTTTCACGGAACATAGGTAATTTTACTCTGTTCCAGCTGAGCCTTCTGGAAAATTCGATTAGCTGATTACTTCACTGGGGTAAAATGTGGCATCAGTACAGTACAGTTCAAGATCCCTTATTAAATTTTTACATTCAAAATCTCCCCCTCTCTCTCTCTCTCTCTCTCTCTCTCTCTCTCTCTCTCTCTCTCTCTCTCTCTCTCTCTCTCTCTCACACTCACACACACAGACACAAAACTGAGAGTAAAATCACATTAATCCTCCTGCTGACCCTCTGGAGTTGCTAATGGACATTTGTCCCTCTTTGCCCTGTTAAAAAGAGGATTCCAGGTGGAGAAAAGAAAGAAAGAGTGAGGCATGAGAGGTCACAAACCTTTTGTCCAGGAGAGGAAAGGAGGTGCAGAGAGGATAATAAAGCAACACCCTGCTGTGGATCAGGGATGAGACGGAGGAGGTGAGAAGAAAGACACAAGAAGAGTTTTAAGATTTTGCGTTCACTAGAAAACCAGATTTGGATTAAGTTCTGACATCATGACACACCACATCACAGGGATGATTGTTTTATTGTAGTTTTCCAGAAAGTCACAACCTCTGCATGAGGGCCAGATATAAATGGATGAATTTTGCTGATGCTGTAGATCCATACAAAAATTCCAAACAGAGCTGCTGTGGGTTTTTTTTTTTTTTTTTATTTCCTTACTTTACTCAGTAACCTTGTTTTATATATGTTGTGTGGACATTTTTTAAGCAATTTACGTCAAAAGATGTGTAAATGTGTATGCAAAAAATGTCTATGCAACCTGCAAATCTACAGAAAATCCGAGTGTGATAACACCATTATTTAAATGTGTGCCGCTAATGTTATACCGAAATCTCATTATTTTTATAGATTTTATTTCTCACTGTGTTACAGTTAAACACCCATTGCCTACTTCTGCAGTTTGGGTTGCCTAGTTTTGCCTCCACTCAAGTCACTGGTCAAAAAATAACCGTCAATTGTAGATTGTAGTTTGTTTTTTTGTACATAAAACGTTCAGTTTGAACTAAAATAGTGGGTCATTTATGATACACATTACACTTTACACTTTCAGGCTTTATATGACACCGAAATGTCATGTTGGTAACTAGTAAGTTCAGTAATCTAGTCACCAAATGGACACACACACACACACACACACACACACACACAAGAACCCAGGGGTGGGGTGTCCCACAGAGATTTTGAGCACGTTTCTGTGTGTGAGTGTGTCTGGCAGGGGTTCAGAGAAAGAGCACAGGGAGGAGACTCCCCAACAGCATATTAAGCAGAAGTTAATTATATGCCAACAGTTGTGACAAAGAGAAGAAAAAAAGGAGCTTTCACTCGAATGGAAAAACAAGAAAAGAAAAGTCATTATCCTGACCTCACTTTTTTCGCATGTGAAAACCTCAGTTCTCATTTCAACACTTCCATTTGTATCACAAAGCTCAGCTCTGGCTCACATTTGGAGGCTGTAGTTCTGGGCTTGATTAACTCTCTGCTCTGTTTCTTAACAGTTTAATTGTATAATTTTACACGCAGTCATCAACACCGTGGAGGTTTAAACTAGAGCCTGATGAAAGATCTCTCACATATAAGAACTGCAGTTCATTTCAGGGTAAAATTTGACCCTCAGAGTATTAGATCAGATTAGATTAGATTCAACTTTCTTGTCATTGTGCAAGGTACATGTACAGAGCCAATGAAATGCAGTTAGCATCTAACCAGAAGTGCATAAGTGGCTTATTTACAGTAAATATCAGTGTAATAAATAGGGTATGGGGTTGATAGTTACAGAGGTGGGGGTAAATAACCATGCAAAAATACCTAAATTAACTTTGATAATAAATGACGAGTTAAGGCACGTACTGATAATAAATTGTGTTTACATTTTATTTATGTTTTTGACTTAAAAGCATGTTTGATTTACTTCATTATTTAGTGTTAATTTATTCATCAATCATGATCATTGTTACAGTCAGCTCTGCATTAGTTCCTGATCTATACATGCAGCATTAATTTTCAGTAGCTAATATCTAAGTAGGTATTCATGTAGATGTTGGGGCATTATTATCATTAATACAAATAAAGAGTGGAATTCAAAATAACATTATACGTTTTAATAAGATCATACAACCAAAAATTTAGCCAATTCTTGTCTGTTAATTAGTTTGGACAATTGCAATCCCGAAGGTAAATTTAACTGTTTGTATTTCTTGTAGCAATCTCTCTGAAACTTTCCTTTTTTTAAAAAAAACCCCCATCTTATTCTAGATTCAGTCTCATTCTTACTCTTATAATAACATTTAAACTTCATCATAAAGGTGTTCAATAAGGATGAAATCAGGGCTCGAGTTCTTCCACTCCAACCATAACACAGCATGTGAACCTGGAGTTCAGGAGCTTTGTCTACAGGGACATTGTCATGCTGGAACAGTGTTTGAACCTCTCAGCTACCATAAAGGGTTATTGTAATGCTTTAACCTACAAAGACAATCTTAGACAACTGTGTTCCCCTCAACGTTGGAGTAACCATTTGGTAAAAACACACCAAAGTTGGTGAGCTGGTAAGGTCTCTACAAAGCTGTAGGCAAATGGTGTATTTTTTCCCCCAATATTATTATGGAATAGTTTTTTTTTAAAGAATGTTATTTCAAAGCATCATCACACTCACACTCATTATGCTACACTGTATATTTAGTACAGCAGCACTGTTGCTTTTTATTGCCACAAAATTCCACAGACAAAACTTATAAAGACTGACTCTAGGGATCCAAAAGAGAGAGAGAGTGAGAGAGAGAGAGAGAGAAAGAGAGGGAGAGAGAGGTTGCAATGTTACTACTTAATGTAAAGCAGCTTTAATTAATTACTTCTTACATTCTGTACACTCTTTTCATCTCCACAAACTTAAATAGAGTGTTTTAACCAAGAGGCTGTACGTTTTATGGTAAGTTCTTGTTGGCTACTTGTTGGCTAAAGAAAACCCCAGCTGTTATTTTATTTTACGTAAAAAAAATACAGATTTAAATATTTATATATTTGCTTATTAAATTGCTTTTTGTTGTTGAATTAATGTAAATGCCTTTACGAGTCTACTTTTTTTTTTTTTCAACTTTTTTCTGTAAACCCTCTGCATGTATTTTTCCACACTTGCTCCATCTAGTGTTTTTAGGTGGTTTTAAACATCCTGACATCTAGCGCATTTTCAGCATGGGCCACAATGATCTATGTTTTCATAAAGTAACATTTTAAAAAAGACTATAGGAGGTAATGTGACATTTGTCCTAGTGTAGTAAATACCCATTCTAATTAGAAATAACTGTCCTGTTTGTTTAGGTAATTATTGGTCAATCCAATGGCAGCAACAGTGCAAAAAAACCCATGCAGATACAGGCCAAGAACTGTATATAAATAACTGCAACTGTCTGTCGAGTTTAGACCTTTACGTTGTGAGAAAAAAAACACTTGGACAATTTTTCACACTACTTTATGATAAGAGGATGACTATGGTAACACAAATAACCAATTTTTAAAACTGTGGTGAAACAATAAACCTTGCAAAGGACAGGAAACTAAGGCTAAGCACATGTTCGTCAAATCTAGACATTAATAAAGACTAAGCATGACAAACTGAAACATAAAATGAAACATAATTACATTTTGATTCAGAGCAAAGTTGTACAGGTCAAATTAGAAACGTCCATCGATCCATTGTATTTACCACTAATCCGGGTCACAGGGATCTGCTGGAGTCTATCAGCCCGGTTCTGTCAACACTGCACTAAATATCGAATAGTTTTTAAAATCTTGTTAATTACTTATAAAGCCCTAAATGGTTTGGCACCCCAGTATAGTCCTCAACGTCTGCTGTGCTCTGGACAACTGGAACCGGGAACACCACCAATAACACACACAATATATTTGTATATTAGAAGTCAAATGGCATCTACACTAACATATGTCTGTTCTTTGTTATTTGGAGCTCACCACTGCCGCCAGCCCAGTTGGTGGATCAGCATTTGAAAACAATAAGGCATTTTTTCAGTAACGATCTTGTTTTCTAGACAGCCCATCCGGACAAGACCACAGAAACTTTACTGCAGTATGGGTAACCTACTGGTTTATCTGGTCAAAGGAGAACTGACCTCCCCGACTGAGCCTGTTTTTTTCTCTATTCTGTCACTGATGGAGTTTTTGGTTCCTTGCTGTCGCATCTGGCTTGCTTAGTTGGGGGACCATTAATTTATAAATATTAATTAAATTGAGTGTTTTAGTGAGTGTTTAATATTTTGTATTTTGATGTGATTCTGTAAAGCTGCTTTGAAACAATTATTAAAGGCGCTATATAAATAAAGGTGACTTGACTTGACTCTATCCCAGCTGTCACTGGGTGAAAGAAAGGGGTAGAACTGGACAAACAACCACACACACTCACACACACTCCTGTGGGCAATTAAGAAACACCAATCAACCTAACATACATGTTTTTGGACTTAGAGGAAACCGGAGTAACTGGAGTAAACCCCACAAACAGGGAGAAAGACACAGAAAGATCTCCGCTGGAGATACGAACCTGAAACCTTCTTGCTGTGATCAGAAACATTTATTATGCAATTTAAGATATACTCATATAATGATGATGATCTATTTGTTCACTTATTAACGTAAGCACCTGTCTCTCCAAGGGTCCATGCATGATCCTGGTAATAATTGTTACATGTAAAATTTAGAGAAAGCTTTGACTCATTTTCTAACTTTCCTGAAATGTTTTTGGTTTAAGTTAAGGGTATGATTTAAGATTTGAATCATTTTCTTATGGTATGTTAAAAAAGTGAGAACATGAACAACAAAACATTATTTTACATAAACTGAAAATGTAAAAACTTAACACAGACTTCCATCACAGGCCATGTTTATTATTAAACAGGATATAGTACCTTTACTTTGTATGAAAATGTAGAAAATGTTATGAAAAAAATATATCACTTGATTTCCTGTATATAGATGTAATAACTGCCAATATCACAAACTTGCATTGCTACATTAAATTCTCTTTTGCCAGCAAAAAAAAAAAAAAGAAATGTGACAAATGCCAAAAAACCACACAGGTACATGTAAAGTCCATAAAACTATTTTTGTTCTTATAAAAGAATGTTAGAAAATTACATTCTCTATCGCAGGCTTGTAGAGGCATGGCGTCATAACTGTATAAGGGTCGATGTTGTAGGGTGCATATGCACTTTTCCCAGTGCTAATCATCTTTGGTATGCCAAGAACAGCTGCATTGATGCACAGGGATTATGCATGTTATCAATACTTAAACCAGTCTTTCACACCCTTGTGACGCATCGCATAAACATCGCATATATGTCATTATGTTTGTTAGCTGCATACTGCCTGAATGCATTATCATATACTAAAAGGTCAAAAACAAAACAATTCAGCTCAGTGCTGTTGTCAGTGCAATATTAAGTGATGTGGTGAAATTTAAATTCTGGGAATAAGTCATTGTCTACTTTTACAAGCAGTAGTTTAAACAAAAAAACAATTTGGGGGAGAGACCCTATTAGGCATACTGTATCCAGGCCTTTAAAGGAGGTACCATTTGAAAATAACAATGGGTGCCACTTCAGATACCTGTCTTAACATGAATGAGCAGAAGAAATAAACAAAGGAAAGTTCATCCAGATCAAATAGGCCTCTTTGCCTTCTGTACCATGTTCACTTGAGCAATAATAATAATAATAATAAAAAATAACTACTGACGAGGCTTTGAATACTGCACTGTACATAGGCACTATGACTGGTCGTTATGGGTTTTGACCTGTCTGACTGTCACTTACTTACTCACTTGGATAAGCACAGTGGTATGGGTTTGGACTGTTAATTGGAGGATACAAATTCGATTCCTGGCACCAACAAGTTGCCACTGTTGGGCCCCTGAGCAAAACTTTTAACCCCCAATTGCTCAGTTGTAAAAATGAGATAAATGTAAGTGAATCTGGATAACGGCGTCTGCCAAATACCGTAAATGTAAATGTAAACTACTGACAAGCCTTTGAATACTGCACTGTACATAGGCACTAAGACTGGTCATTATAGGTTTTGACCTGTCTTGACTGTCACTTACTAAAATGATAACTCTAACGCAGATGTAAAGAGTCATAAGCCACAACAGGCGAAGGCACTTTAGATATGTTCTACTATTTAATATAACTGAGCATTTCTAGCAAATCAGAAAGGAAATGTGCACTCTCAAACTCTTCCTATACTAGAATGCAGAAGACACTTGCTTTGCTCCTATCATTGTCTCTGTTTAAACTCCATTGTTAATATAAAGGTAAAAGTTATTTACATTTAAAACAACATGTTTTACTACTAACCCTCCCAGCATGGCACCTGAAATACCATTGTAGTCTTAAACCCCAAGGCAATGTTGATCAAACAAAAACAAACAAACCCATTTATATAGAGAAGCAGAATCAACCCTCTATAGAATCCTGGC
Organism: Bagarius yarrelli; assembly: GCA_005784505.1. Lineage (NCBI taxonomy): Eukaryota > Metazoa > Chordata > Actinopteri > Siluriformes > Sisoridae > Bagarius > Bagarius yarrelli. Next base: position 799,139 of record VCAZ01000007.1, read on the forward strand.
CTGTCTAGTAAAACTCACTAGAGAAAGTGAGTGTAGGACGGTCCACCGCAACCACTTTTTCACTGATTTCTTTTATCACATGTCTGATTAGTCTATTAGATGATGATTTTATTCTTTAAGTCAATGTGTTTAAATACTTGTTCTCCCCAGCAAGAGATGTCAGCATGGATGTCATATCTCCAATGGCCATGTTAGATAGGCTAGGAGGAAGGGTGATGGAGTTTTGTGGCGTGGTAAGACGAGAAGAGGCCTGGGAAGATGATGGATGGCCCAGGACCGGATTTACTGGGCTGTAAGGCGAAGGATCTGGATCCTCGATGATCGAAGCAAAGTCAATCTGAGCATTTTCCAAGTCCAGGTTCTCAAGTGTATTTGACATAGAAGCAGACTGAGGATATGCTACAGATGCAGCATTTGTTGAGGGCTCTATTCCAGCCTGGTGCTGCTGTGTTTGACAAACTACATCCTGGGGTTCCAGTGACTTATCCATGTTATGGTGCATGTGGATATGGCCTGAGTAATAAAAATTATCATTTTGTTGCTGCTGTGGATGAACAGGTGGCAACCTGACATTTCTTCTAGGACTAGAAGTTGAATGGCCTGGACTTAAGTTTGGTGGGCTGCTTAGGTATGCTCCATTTGCCTGCTGCGAAAGACTGTTCTGGCGACTAAGAGTCTTTCGACTTTGAGGTGGATGTGGCACCATATCATGGCTGTAGGAGGATTCCTGAATGCCAGACATCTGTTCCTTGCCTGGCACTGAGCTGGATGCTTGACTGTGTGCTGAGGGACTCATAACATTCTGATTTGAGTATCCCTGGTAACTGTTATGGTAGATGTTTTGATTAATATGCTGATCCTCTGGGCTATGCTGCATCATTGCTGAATGTGGACCTGTCTCCATGCTTTCTGGTTTCTGAGGGAGACCACTACTTGCTGTTTGTTGCTCTTGCTGCTGTTCCCAAAGAAGTGCCTGTTGTGATTGAACATAACTTCGAACCATCATCTCTTTTACCTGAAGCATTGGAGTCTGTGACCTCCGGTCCTCAGCCAATACAGAGCCTGCACAGCCAAGACTTAAGCTTCCCCTATGAAGAAATGATGCAGCCTGGCTTTGCTGTTGACGATCTGTCTGAGTTTTCATCTGAGAATGGACAAAGTCACAGCTGGGGTTCAAAGATTTGCTGATTAAACCAGGCTCTTTTGTTTGTGCTGGGTACCTTTGTGGGCAAATCTCCATAGTGTTTGGCTGGCGAAGCTGGTGAAGGCCCTTGGCATTTTGGCAGGCATTGGAGCCTCCCATGGGTGGATGAAACTGTTCTGGTTTGATAGAGACCCTCTGATGATTAGGATTAGTGTTGGTATTATACAAACTTTGAGCAAACTGTTGTCCCTGCATTCCAGTATCTTGGTACTGCATAGCTGTTTGCATACCCACATGGGGATGAGGAATCTGGCCATTTTGTCCCCATGGTCCTGATTCCTCATTGGGCCGACCCAGACCAGGGTAGTGTGGGCCAGATGGGCTGAGCTGACAGGTGCTCATACTGTATTCAGCTTCCTGAAGAACAGTATTTGAAATCTCATTCCTAACCATAGTTTCCCCAACACCTATATGCCCACGTTGACAATGGTACTGCCCCTGCATTTGTGACTGGTATGATGGATCCAAGCATCCCATGCCTTCATTTCCAGGAGAAAGCTGGTCACCAGTATGAGGATGAGATGGAGACTGCTGGTAGCCCATGTAGGCACTGTCTGAACCCTGTATCATACTTCCATGATCCTGGCTTTCTGCAGTATTCTGCTGAGGCTCCATTGCCATGGCCTCCATCATCACATTTTCTGTAATGCTTGGTGGTCTTGGTGAATACAAGTGTCGAGTGATGTTAGCATCAGACCCACAGTGCTGCAAGGCATTACGACGGCCCATCAATGTCATGTTACTTAGGCTGTTAAACCGCTGCACTTTGGGTAGGCCTTGAGGGTCAGCTCCCGAACGTACAGGATCACTGGCTCGCCGCATGTTGTTGCCAGGAGCCTGGTGTGGGTAAATAACCCCTGTTCCATACTCTGTGTTGGCACTATGTCTCCTGGTTCCCACTTGATGTAGGAACGGTGGGAGTGGCTGACCATCATAATCGCTTAAGAAACCACGTCTACTGGGAGTACCAGGCTGCTCCATATTGGGTAGAGGTGTTGGTGGTGGTCCTCCTGTTGCTGCTGCATACTTAGCTTTTAAACTATATTGTTCCGCAGGGGTGAGACTCGGTAGACCGGGCAATCCACTGGTGCTCTGGCGCAAACCAGTTCTATGGCTAGACTCGGGTGATAACGGGTCCCCACCGATATCATTTCCAATAACAGATTGGCAGTGGCCAACTGTACCCGCCTGCGATACTTCACTTGAGCGGCGACTTGAAAGGTATGGGGAAACAACCGAAGAACGGCGACTTACAGTGTAGGCGGAGCTTAAACTACTGGTACCACTTCCACGGCGGTCACTGGGTGGGCAAGGCATAACCATTCTGCCAATTCCACCCATACCTCCCCCACCCATGTCTGGGGTAGAGAGCTCCATCACACGACGATTGGAAAGCAAAGAAGAGGGGCCGCACATGCCGATCATCTCACCTGATGCTAAGGAAAGAATAAAAAAAATGAATGGATCAATTGTGCTACTGAAAAAAGAATACTTTATTCATACACTATCAGTTTCCCAGATCTCCTATACCTGAAAGTGCTGGTAATTTATTTACTGTATTCCGACTTGGTGGGGTCTGCCTGCGGATCTGCTTTAGTTTATCGATTTTCAAGTTCTCCAGCCTCTTCAGGGCCTGAGCGGACATGCCCATACCCCCAGGAACGACTCCTCCATTAGAATCAGCCACATTGGTGCCCCCTCCATCTTCAACTGCTGTTAGGTCTTCCAGACTTCCTGCTGCATTTAGATTCATCTCCACACCACTGTCGTTGTTGTTTGCACTTCCTATTGGAGAACGCTCGCTACTGCAGGATGACTGGCCTCCAGGACTTGGCTGAGATTTCTGGTGTAGCGAAGGAGAATATCAGTTAAAACAGAGCAAATAACAACATTCTGGATTCATTTTAAATCATTTGTCAGACAGTGCGACACAGAGAAAAACTTTACATTAAATATGATTTAGATATATCATACTAGTGTATTTTCAGGGGCTAAAAGTTTGCAGTCCTCTCTGGTCCTTTCCTCTTTTTCTACCATCAGCTCTGAACCTTGGCCTGCAGAGGTCAGAGCTGAACCCGGTGGTCGAGGTCCAGTATCACCACGGTGTTTCTTGGTAATGTGAGCCTCTGGACCATGAACAGTCTTTACATGTTTGCGCAAGGAGCTTGGGTCTGTGTATCGTTTTGTACAGCCAGGGATCTTGCATACATAAGGTTTCTAATGGTAAGAAGCAAATTCAAAGTATTTATTTATGTATCGATAGCGTAAATTGCATTCCATGCAAATGAATGTTTGTGTCATGCTTTTGTTTGTCTTTGGTGTGTACCTCATTAGAGTGTGTTCTGTTTTGGTGCTTTGCACGATCTGAGGCATTTGAGAAAGCCTTGTTACATCCCTCATGCTCACATACATATGGCTTTTCACCAGTGTGTGAACGCAGGTGAGTTTTTAGGTTCTCCAGACGAGAGTATGCTTTGTTGCATCCCTCAAACTAAGGCACACAATAATACAAGATTAAACATAATGTTATGGTTTTGCAGAAACTGTATAAAAAATTCACACAGACACTTACAGTGCACTTGTGAGGTTTCTCGCCAGTGTGTCTACGCATATGCACCACCAGCATATACTGAGCCTTAAATGGTCTTTGTTCACGGGAGCAGTCCTTCCAGTGACACACAAATTCTTTCTTCTCACCATGTATATGTTCATTGTTGATGTGCTGGAGATAAATACAATTAAATCAATTAGTCAAGAAAGATAAATAACTATACAAAAAGGCTTCCACACACATGCACTGCCCATCATTTTGTAAGTTTATCTCTTTTACATGCACAAGTTGTTCCTGGGTGTCAAACTCCTTGCTACAGCTCTCCCAGTGGCAGTTGGTCTCATAGACGGCCTCAGGCTCTGGTTTCTCCTCTTTGTCTAAATCATCTCTGCCCTCCAGAAGCCCAAGAAGAGGATCCTAATGGAAACACATACAGTAAATAATAAACTTAAGCTTTATAGTATTTTTCCCTACCTGTGTACACATACTGTATCAGGACTCCGGGGCTGGAATAGGCTACAAGACCATCGGAAAGCAGTTTGGTAAGAAGGTGACAAGAGTTCGTGTGATTATTCTTTCCCAGTCCTGGGCTCCATGCAAGATCTCACCTCATGGAGTTTTAATAATCACAGTAGGGAATGAAAAAGGAGCCCAGAACTACACAGGAGGATCTTGTCAATGTAGCTGGGGCCATAGTCACCAATAAAATAATTGGTAACAGGCCTGTCAAAAGTTTACCAATAAACATCTCAATGATTCAGAGGAGAACTCGGTAAAAGTGTTGTGGTCAGATGAGACCAAAAATCGAGCAACTTCACTATCTCAAAGGAACAGTGGACGGGGGCATGTATCATTAAATTCTGGGTGAGAACCTCCTTCTTTCAGTCAAGGCATTAAAAATGGGTCATGGATGGGTATTCCAGCATGACAATGACCCAAAACACACTGCCAAGGCAACAAAGGAATGGCTTAAAAATAAGTACATTAATGTTCTGGAGTGGCGTAGCCAGTCTCCAGCCCTTAATCCTATAGAAAATGTGTGGAGAGATCTAAAGGTTTGAGCTGCCAAACGTCAGTCTCAAAACCTTGATGACTTGGAGAAGATCCGCAAAGAGGAGCGGAATAAAATCTCTCCTGAGATGTGTGCAAACCTGGTGGCAAACTACAAAAAATGTCTGACCTTTCTAATTGCCAACAAGGGGTTTTGCCACAAAGTACTAAGTCTTGTTTTTGAAGGGGTCAAATATTTGTTTTTGTTGTTATCCTGTTTCTTACTGTTGTAATAAACCTACCATTAAAATTATAGACTGGTAATTTCTCTGTTAGTGGGCAAACATCCAAAATCAGCAGGAGATCAAATAATGCAGTATGCAGCAGTTACTCTGTTTGAATCAAAACATGGCGCATTTGATTAGGTTCCAGTTCATGGTCCAGTTCAAATGCAAAACAAGACCAATTAAATGGTCTAACATTTCAATTCAATTCAATTTACTTTTATTTGTATAGCGCTTTTAACCACAGACCTCTTCTCAAAGCAGCTCTACACAGAACGCAGTAACAGTGAAAAGTGTAAGTTTGTCCCTAATAAGCAACCCGGTGGTGACTGTGGCAAGGAAAAACTCCCTGAGATGAAGTAGTAAGAGGAAGCAGACTCAATAGGGAACTCATCCTCATCTGGGCGACACCGCATGTGATTGTTAATTACAATATATTGTTATGATCAAATGTAATGTAAATTGTAGCCTTGGGTCAGTGGAGCAGAATGAATCCCAGTCCTTTCTTGAAGCTCCTTGCTTAAATATTTTTAATCCTGTACTAATCTGAGTAATAAATATTTTTGTAAACATTAAGTAGTGTGTTTGAAGTGCGATGTTGGTATTTATCTTTTTACCCCCAGTAGCAGAACCCCCATGAACCCCACGGTAAAATAAATTGTTTTTCATAATAAATTGCCTTCTTAAATTACAAATTAAATAACGTAATATAAAATTAAAAGTACATTTATAAATAAATAAATGTAATATTATTTCATGTTATTTAATAAACAAACCAAGACATAAATATTTTTGGTGAAGTACCTGAGTTCCAGTCGAAGATGGACTGGCCACATCTCCTTCCGAATGCTCTTCCAAACTCTTGACATTAATGCCATCCATCACACTGCCTATGATGGGTTCTGTCTTCAGCTAGACACACACATACACACACCATCAAGCATCAAGTCTGCCAAATCAGGAAACAGTATTTGATGGGAAAGAACAAAATCTTATTTACATGTCCATGTTTCGGAGGTGCATGCAGACGTGGGTTGTGAGGAGGCAGACGAGTTGGGGGTGCATGGCAGGGAGCTGGAGTGTGGCTAAGCGGAGTACCATACATGTTCCCTTGAGGCCTGGACTGGTAGTTTGTTGAGCTTGAGTAACCCATTGATGGACTACAAAAAAGAAACATTCAGTTACTGAGCTAAATGTAGATAAACCCTCATGTGACAGCATTCATCCTTAAGGCTTTTTAGTATCTATACCTAACTATCTGACTAGTGTCCAGTTTCTGAGACAAATACTATGAAAATTGTTGTCCTTCTTGTTATTTTTACCTCAAAGCTCCCACAGACAAGTGTCCATATGAGCTAGCAGCATTCTGCCCACAGCGAGAGTTAACAAATGCCACTAGAGAGTTGGGAGATGTGCGAATGACTGTCTGCAGGTCCACGCTTGTATCAGACAGAGGAGAGATGGACAGTGCTCGCTTCTTGTTTAACTTCAGTATGGAACGAGGAGTGGAGAAACGAGAGCCTGTTGAACGAGCAAAAGGATTCTTTATTGTCTTGTAGCATGTTCTTGAAATACACACTATAGATTGTTGAATTTGTGTGGACCAATGAAGCACTGTAATATTTTCGCCTTCTATTATTTATATTTGGCATTTTTCATTCACAATCTTAATGTACTGTAGCCTTTACTAATGTGTCTACTGTGTTTTTTAGGCATCCGTCATTTTCCAGTGCCCTCAAGTAGCCTAAACCTCACGATGAACAATACATCTCCCGGTACAACACATTGCCTCTTCAAACAATAGCAATTTAAAAGCATGTTATATTAGGTTTCATATTATTCAATGTTATTTAATAATCGAAGTACGTGTGGTCTCACCATCTCCTGAACCCAAGTGTTCTGGGCCTGACTGGTTGTGATGAAAACCATGATGTGCTAACATTGTGTTACTCTCTGGTTACAGTAGGGGGTGCCATTACCTGGTAAAACACACAGATTTAAAAGGTAAACTTAAATACTGCTACCGGCTAGAAAATAGCTCTTTGAATAATGTCGCTAAAACATAAAGACTAAAAGATTTTGACTCAAACAATTAAGTACTAAAACTGAGTTTTTTATAGTTTTAATCTTTCTAGCATTTTTAACTAATTATGAATTTTTATGAATCAGCAATTTTGATAGGAGCACATACCGTCAGGTGGGGGCATGCCACGGTGTCCCATCATGCCATGAGGTGGGGGTCCCTGCGGTGGCCGCATATAAGGATCCATGCAGTTTCCGGGGTTAAAGGATGGGTTGTACATTGCTCTGGTTTGTGGAGGTTGACCACAAGGAGCCCCACACACAGGAGACACCTCACTGTAGGATGATTTTATTGATGGTGCCAGACTACAAACACATGTCCACAGAAGACAATCTTAAATTTTAACCCCTGACATAATATAATAATGTAATATATGCTTTTAATTACTTTATATGTAATAATAATAATGTTTAAAAAAAATATTATTTTTTAAAAGTATACATATAAGTAGCCACGCCAGGAGCAGTAATTAGAACACTTCAGCTGGTTTGATTAGTGTGATGGCAGGAAAAATCTGTTTTTTTTATTTATTAAAATAAAACAATGATTTTACTATTGAAAATGGTTAAGGTTCAATACCTAAAATATTAACTTTTTACCATTCTGCATTTTTGCATGTGATATTGACTATGATACATAACGATTAGATTTTAATCCCGCTTTCACGAGAGTTATTTAATTTATTATGGTTAAAGGTTACAACTAAAATGACTAAATCTGTCTAACTGATATGATAACCTTTTTTTTTTTACATTTTTTTTTTTTACAAATAACTGCCTACAATCCTGTCTAATTTTTCCAATATAGATTTTACAATGCCAGCTGGGACTAAATAACTAAGACATATTTTTTTACAGATTTTCTACTTTACAAAAGTTTGTGTGAATAAAGTGAAACCTGCAATTGAAATCACAATATTAAATTAACTAGCAAACTAAATGCAATTTAATCAGTGCTAATAAACCTTTGGACCCACTGTGTGTGTGTGTGTGTGTGTTTTTAATAGACATATCCTACAGATTTTGAAGGTTATAGTGACAACACACTAAAAGTACAAAAAAAAAAAACTAAATGTTCAATTAAAGATGTATGTCTAAATGTTGAAACCTTGGACCCACTGTGTGTGTGTGTGTGTCAATGTAAGAACATGTATTAACAGAGTGAGGAGGTGTTTTTATAGGACAACTAAAAGCTTACAAAACAAAAACCACATTTATTGAACTGATAGTATTAAATCTGAAATAACTTTAGAACTGTGCCTATGTTGCAATGTACAGTCCTGACCACTTGGTGGCGTCAAGTGAACATATTTTGAGGGCTGACGTGACAGCAGGGAATTCCCCTCATTCTTTCAGCTTTCTCTCTTTTAATCTACCCAATAATAGTAGTAAGTAGTGTAGTTCAGGTTTTGTGAGGTGTTTCCCTTGATGTCTGCTGAACTGTTATGCCAAACCCTAACTTAAATCGTAGGCACAGAATGGTAGCTTGCGTGCTAAATATCTTTTCATTAACAGGATCATGTCTTCCTATAAACATGCAGGCATACTATAGTACGCATAAAGAAACAACTGCGTACCCTGCAGCGCACACACATTTACACACTTCATCCCTCCATTCCTTTAATTTTACACCATGTTTGCTACAACAGCCAGTCGCTGTAATTCTCTCCAAACGTCTTGTGTATTCCACCGCTCCTAATCTTCTTGCACTAATCCACCAACCCCCCCTTCCCCCCAATTCTACCTCCCTTCATGTGTTCTCTACGTTTTGGGTATTTTTTTTTTTTTCCGAAGCTCTCCTCCTTTCATGGACTCTTTATTTTTGTCCCCTATTTTCTCATCAGTAGCTCTGTTTCTCCCTGCTGAACATTCTTTCTCTCTTTCTTTCTTTTCCCTTCTTGGTCTCTGACAGCTGCTTATTACTGACTGGTCAGGGAGCTGCTACTCTCCGCATGACTGACCAAACACCACTCAGGTTACCCCAGAGAAAGAGCGAAAGCCCAATGCTGGCTCAACCTGGGTGGCATTCTGCAAGGGGAGGGTGGAGACGGGGAGTAGAGAAGAAGCTGGCCTTCTTTACACCAACATTATGGCACACAGAAAGGATAAGGCAGAAAGTTTGGCTGCTACTGTAACCCCAGGGTGTTTGAGTTAGGTACACCACTGGCAGTGATGTTTTGGTATGGATACCCTAAACCATGCCTGTTTGGATAAACACATAACAGGTGTTTTGTACCGCTCTACTTTGGTTGAATGTATAAGGGCATCTTTTCACGCCCGTCTTACCTCTTGCCTGCTTGACTGGTGTTGTTGTAGTGATACAGCCTGTGGTGAGGCTGCATGACCACTGGCATTGGGGCAAGCACTCCCACTAGTCCTGTAGGACCCTGTAAATACACAAACACATTCACATCAGCATAAACAAGATGATAAAATAACAGACATGGACACAGAAATGGGCAATAAGACAACAAATTTTAATACTGTCCCACTGAATTTTCCAGAAATTTCATAAGGTTTATAACACAGACTGACTTCATTACATTTTATATACTGTTCATTTCGTTGTTAAATAAGAGTAAAACGATTAGTCAACATTATCTGTCATTTAGTGCTCACGCAGAGGAAGATTTGTAAGAAGACCTTGGACTGGAAACGATGCCGAACAAGTAAAGTTTGAGCAAATTTTTACACAACTACCCAAAAAATTAGCTGTTACCTTTTCTTAATTTTATTTTAATTGGTAAAAAAATCCAAAGTTAACAAAGCGTCTGATCATAGCACCAATTTGCACCAATCGGCACGCCAGTCCATTTACTTTAGAATTACTGAGATTTGACAGTATGCAAAAAAACAAACAAATAAATAATATTACTGTCAATATGGCAAATTTTTAAAAGTTGAAGCGAGTACCTTGTTTTATTAGTAAGAATATATGTAACTTATTGTTCAACTAATCAAACCCCACTGGAAGTGAAGTAATGAAGTAATTTTCAACAATTTACCTAACTATCTAAGATAAATGATCGATCGATTCAACGTTCTAATAATTGTTGATAAGCTAATCATTTGTTACAGCTCTTCTGTAAAGTAATAAAACATTTTCTTTCACCTACAATACTTTATATACTGAAACACTCATTAGTTTACAGTACTAAGGCAACTAAAGTTTTTGTTTAACCTTTAATGTGATATTTTTTTTGTCAATTGATCACCTCTCCATGGTTGTAATTCTAAAATTAGAAAAAAACTATTAACATATATGTTTAATATGATGACAGCACACGGACAGATTAACACGTTTTTGTGCATGTGTGTGTGTACTTTAATGTTTTAAGGTGTATATCTGATAACACGTGGCTAATGAGGGGGTGATACACTAAATAGAGATCTCCTCTGAAATCACAGCTGCTATAGCAGTGTCCAATCCTCCACACACACACACATGGACACCTGTTGGAGTCAGTAGTGTGGTAAAGCAGAGATTAGGGTATAAGCCCAGAAGAAGAGCTCAGCATTACTGAGAAAGTGTGGTCATGTATGTGTAGCAGAACAAGTGTTAATGCCTCAGTGACTAAAGGCGAGCTGCTTGTCCCGTCTGTGTTGACAACTATAGTAGGGGATTGTGATAGAAAGATTGATGACTGATCACATGACTGACGTGTTTGCAAGCATCTGTTATATGAACGGTATTTGATCCAATCACCTCCTACAATTAATTCTAATAATGTGTAAAGTCTGAGTGTCAATAATGAGGTGTCTAGACATGTGTGTGACAAACATAACAGCATGACTTTTTAAAGGATATATCTTGACTGTGGTTTTCTATTCTACAAATGTTGTGTGTGTGTGTGTGTGTGTGTGTGTGTGGTTTGGCAACTGTTAAACAAAATTTGATAGTTAATGCAAGATAGAAAGACAACATTTAAATATCTGAGGCCAAAATACAAATCAAATATTAAAATATAGTAATTGTAATTGAGGGATCATCTGCGTAGTGTATAAATGACCAACATGTCCATTTTATTGACTGTAGAGTAAATGTAATAACTGTTCTGCACATCACTGCACTTATTGAGTTGTCAGCCAGTCTTTATTTGTATATTTATTCGTTTTTCTGCAATTTATCTTATTGATCTACTTTAAATGTGCTATGACAACATCGTTTGCTTTGCGAATTAATAATATTTTTTATTTTATTCTGTTCTATTCTCTTCTATTGCAATCTATACTATTCTTATTAATTCTATTTTTCCTATATTAAAATATTTATTTTTACCATGCTATTACGAAAAACATTACATTTGGATGTTCAGCAAAAAATGTATACCTGTCCATAATTTCAGGAAGTAATAGCTCAGTGGTTAAGATGTTTAAGTGGTGATTAGAAAAAAACATGGGTTTAATTCCCAGTACCACAAAGCCACCATTTCTGGGCCCTTGATCAAGACCTTTAGCTCTTAACTGCTCTCCCTTAGCTCTCTCTCTAACTGCTCATGGAAGTTGTTCTGGATAAGGGTGTCTGCCAAATGACAGAAATGTAAACCTTTACACAATTACAGTAACTAATTAGCCAAACATGTGGCAGCAGTCAAAAGTATAAAATCGTGCAGATACGAGCCAGCATTTTTGGATACCGTTTACAACATCTATTAGAATAAGAAAAATTAGGATCTTAGCCATTATAATTAGGACTCACTTGTTGGTGCCAGACAGGCTGATTCAATATTTCTGCAACTGCTTAACTCATGCAGAGCAGTCTCTTCAGTTTATTGAGAATAGTGGAATAGAGAAAAAAAACACACTAAACCAGCAGTTCCGAGGATGGAAACGCCTTGTTGATGAGAGAGTTCAGAAAGTATAGACCCAACAGTAAGGCTGCAGTAACTCTGTCAATTTTGGTGAGCAGAAAAGCATCTCAGAATGAACATGACATAGCTTAAGTGGGCTACAACAGTAAACAAAAAATGTGCCAGGTTCCACTTCTTTGAGCATTGAACATTAGCTGTGGTGTGGTCTGAAACACCTGGAAACATGTGGCCTGAGAGACCTGGGAAACATGTGCCTGGTTTAATGAATTATTTAACATTTCTGCTAAGGTACAAATATGGTAGGTTTAAAAGTGTGTAAAACAAGCATAGATTTACTAACTTTGTACACCAAATGGCGAAATTATCTTTCTCTTTTTCCCTTCACCTGAGAGAATGGTAAATAACGGGAGGAAGCAAAATAATTGTTCTTTGTTTCTGTAAAATAAATGAGTATGCACATCCTTTAGCATTAAGTTGCTTTAGAATTTACAAATGCTTCCATTTTGGTCAAAAAGAAACAATCACTTAGTAAAATTTTGTCTCCGACTGCTGGAATAAATATCTGTGGCCAGCAGCAGCATCTGTGTATGGAAGTGGACACCAGTCTAAAACACAGTATTCTGGACAGCATCACTGTGCTCACTGTTTAACTTCTTGCCTCTCAGACCCCACACGTAAGGCGACATTCATCATTTTAATCTCTCTATTACCGTTACTCTTAATCTATTTCTGTTCCTATTAAACCCATAACAGAACGAATAAGCATATCCCGCTACCTCTTTCCCAACTCTTTCTCTCCACCCTTTTGCACTATCCCTTAATCCCCAAATTGCTCTGTTTGCTCCCACTTGCTAGGCACTCGGTGAAGACTCCAACATAAACAGTTTGGAATTGTCCTAAGCAGAAAAGTGCACGTCACCATGAAAGCAAGCAGCAATCCTTGGACACACTCATTTGTACTCTCCCCCCCCCCCTTCTTCTTTTCCTTCTCCCATTTTTTTTTTGCTGCTCATCTTGCGCACTCTCTCATCCCCACCCCCACATCTCCCTCTCTCTGGCTTGCTCATGAAGTAAAGTCGAGGTGGGTGTTCTGGCTGTTATGAGCTAGAGGGGATAATGGCAGCTCTAATGTAGCTTGCTGTTCCTGAGGGAGTGAAGGGGGGAATGGGAGGGGGAAAAGGACCAGACTTAAGAGTTTGTTACTACAGAAAAAAAAAATTAAGCGTTTCCTGCCCTTTCGTTCTCTTCTTTATTTTCACATGGTACTATTTCTTTTTAAACAGTGAACTTTAGTTAATCACTCTGCAATTTTTGTGTTTTTTTAAACACATTCTCATCCCTTTTCTGCTCTACTCCCCCGCCTTAACACAATCTGGAATTCTTCAGCACTGCAAGTACCTCAAGGTGAACTTCCACAAACAGGAAAACTGTGTTTTGTGTGTAATATGTTTGTTTGAAGTGTCGCCTAATTCGCTTTCTGAACTTAACTGGTGGAACAAACATTTGTTTTTCTGCAAAGGAAACATGACCTCGGTGGGGAGTTTAGGTGGCATCAGTTTTTTGTCAGCACAGAGAACATCCTTACCTTTTGGGCAGACGTGCATCGAGTGCCTGATGACAGACAGACAGACAGATAGACTACTGGAAAGTGTTGTGGGTTTTGTGTGAAGGTGTCTTTATGAAGCAGCAATCGATAATCAAAAAATCTCCTCTAGTTTAAAAGTCTGCCAACATTCATCCATCCCACTTTTCTCTCTCTCTCTCTCGCTCTCTTTTTTTCTCTTTCTCTCTCTCCGTCTCTCCAGGCAGTGCATACCTGTGGTTTCCTGTCTCCCTCCCTTACCCTCATACCTCAGGTTCTCTTTCATGCTCTCTTTTAATCCTCATACCTTCCTAGCTACGGTGCTGTCTAGTTACGTTTACTTACCCCTTAATGTCGTGGATTATTATTCACTTATTCATTTGAAAGCATGTGATCCAATAACTACTATAAATGCAACACACATAAACAGAAAGGTATGACTGGAGCCTCCTGTGGATTAAAGAATTAAATTAATTAACCTAAAAATGAATTTAAATGCTTTGGCAGTGATGTGGTTTTGGATTTTTTTTTCTTTTACAGCTCTGTTCTGTGTCCAGACATTCTTACATCTTATAGTATGGGGGTTATTAATGTGCCCAAATGTGCCCACACGTATTCCTTTGAACTCTCTATAATAGACGGAGGAAGTTGGGCGGGATGGAGCCGAAAAGGAGGAGGAGAAGAAGGAGGAGGAGTGGAAAACAGCTCCACCAAAAGGCTAAGATGCACAGCTGGGACCCAGCTGCGGCAGCCGAGCCCAGACACACGCACACACCCACACACACATGCGCACACACAAAGAGTTAAGAATAGTACTGTATAAACCTCTACTCACCCCTGACGTTGGCTCTGATGATTATATAAAAAAAATAATAGTTGTAATAATGATAGGTGGTCTAAGAACTTGTGTGCAGTTAACATTTTGGGAACCACTATTTTTACTGTAAATACCACAAAAAGCTGGAGGATAGTGGCAGACAGCGATGAAGAGTTAGGAGAAGAAGCAGGCACAGGAGAAGGAGAGAAACAGGAGGACAGGGACAGACCTGGTTTTTTGGAAAAAGAAACCAAGATTTACATTTTCTAACGGGTTTCATGGCAAGGCTGCACGCTGAGCGTCCTCATGCACACAGACCACACACACTAACTCTGGATCATGTTCTGGTCTGACATGACAGCTGACGTACAGTAGGTTATGTGTGTGTGTTTAGGTATAATCTTTAGAAACCATTGGTTAAGCAACAATCTGACAAGCAGAAATCTAAAATTTACGGTGGAAGCTGTTTGTTCTCTTTAGGTGCAGTGGGACCGCCATTATTCGAAACGGCACTAGCTGTAGGACAGATGAACAGGGTTTGGAATGGAGTACACTTCCTTCGGCTTATGTACGTGAAAGTGTGTGTCGGCAAAGGCTCAACACTTTGGCTCTGTTCCTGCCACAATACATGAGCATCTTCCTTTCTTCTTTTGTCACGCTGTCTTCTTTTCCATCTTCTTTTCAGTGCGATTTTATAGGCGATTTAAAGAAATGATCAAATTTATTTGTCATTATAAAGCTGCACAATTTAAAAATGAAATGCGAATTCGAAAGAAAGCTAAAATGCCACATCAGCACAGCTTAGCAGGAGCTGCCAGACACGCTACTTTTCTTCAATGCTGTTTTTTTTCCCCGATCCAACACCTTTTCAAACTACACTTCCCTCCAGGACTGAGAGCTGAAAAACAGCATGCCTATTGCAATTTGTATCTGGACCAGCTAACAGTGCAACTTCTTACCTCAGAGCAAAACGACATCTCTGAGTCAGTTCTCTAAGAAGGAAGAATGCTGCAGTGCTCGTGTGTGGCCTCGGCGGCTGCAATGCTCGGCCAACGACGCTCACTCACACACACACCACGTTAACAATTTTGTGCCGATCGAATTACATACGCACACGCAGGCACGAACGCACTCGGAAAACCAAGCAGTTTTAATTTGCTCGGAATACCAAACAGTAGAAAAACGCAACAGCAACTTAAAAAGTCTTACATGCATCCAGATGTTTATATACAGGATGGACTGTTAAGTTCTTTAAAAATCAGTCTTTCTGAATAATGCCAGATCCACTCACATACACACACAGGCTCACCGGTTCTAAAATATTTGTAGCGCTATTCTTTTTAAGCAAGTGCAGATAAATTAGACAACAATGTATACAGAAGGATCTCAAATTACATAGACTATAATTATTTAAATAATTAGAATTTTCACAGAATTTCCTCTGACAGCTAGGTAGTCAGATACTGTTACTTTTACCACTTTCTATACTTAAGTAGGTATAGAAGCGCTGACACCATTGCCACCATTGGACTGCACTGCCTTGATTATGAAGGCCGTAAGTTGCAGTGTTTAATTGGTTTTGGGTGCTAAATGATAGCACTGTAACAACTTGGTGGTGCTGCGAATCGAACTCTTATCTACCATTTAGCAGTCTAACATCTTTACCACTGCGCTACCACTTCGTCCTTGATAATGTGACAAGTGCGGCAGTAGTGCACCAAGTAGGTATGCCAATGCCAATTATATAACAATAATATAAGTGTATAGGAAAGATTACCCATGCTAGACGCTAACGTTTTTAGGAATCCCACAAGATACGAAACAAAATTATTTGTCACCCTTTAGTACATCCTTAATCTCAGTCGTTACACCTACAAAACCTTTGCTGAATATCCTTTACATATGGTTGCATTTCACAGGCTGCTGATGACTTATGACTGGTTAATTTACAGGTCATGTCTCCTTAAAGTCCAGCCCTTCTGTCGAAGTCTAGGGAAAATGATTGGCTTTCAAGGTATTTTACTATAAAAACTGGATTTTTACTTCTCAAAAACTGTCAAAAACAAACATAGTTATGAGCTAATCCTAGCACAACGCCATGAAACTAAGAGTCATGGGTTATCTCACTAGGGCCTGTCATGTTTTTAAAGACCTTTCTCTGTGGTTTAAGAGGCTAAGTCAGCTCTCAGACGCATCCGTGTCATGCTAAAAAAGAAATGTGGTAGTACAGTGGTTAAGGTGTTTCATAGGTTCAATTTCCAGCACCATAAAGCTGCCACCGCTGGGCCCCTGAGCAAGGCCCTTAATCCTCAACTGCTCAGTTGGGTAAGAAAAATTAGACAAATGTAAGTCTGCCAAAATATGTAAAAGCTTAGGACTTGGCAACTTTGCATTTTTAACAATGCATTCACAGCTGCTCATAATATTATAAGCCTCAATCTAGGGCAAGAATAGTTACGCTATAACTATAAACAGTCTATCCACTTACTATTCATTGCTGTCTCTCTCAGACTGATGTCAGACATTATTCTCCACCATTTCAGTGGTGCAGATTCTTTAAACATAGTCGCCATTTTGCCTTGTACAAACCTTTATGAGTGAAGTACAAAGTCTACTGACTGCCTTAAAGGTTTAAATATGACATACACTTTGGTGTAATTTTATATCACTATTTTGCAGATTTTTTATTTTAAATGATGAATAATGCATAAAAAACACCATAATAAAATTTATTTCAAAATGTTTGTCTAGAGTCTGATGTTGAAATGTGTTGTGTTAAAGGGACATTTTCGTTTTTTTTATGTAATATGGATAAAGTAGCATGTGACTTTTCAGTCATACAAACTGAGCTGGTTTACTTTTTTAAACTAGACCCTTCTGTTTGGGTCAGAATACACTTCTCCAACCACACCAGGGTAGAACGAGAGTAGAACAAAAAGGTGCTTTCTACCCCTCTAACCTGCACTTATTCTCCTGCCATTTCACTATCGCTCCCCGTTTTTATTCCTGCCCTCACTAATCAGACAGGGCAAGAGGAAAGATCCTTGACTGGACAAAAGAGGCAACACTTATTCTTCTAACTAGGGTAGGGCAAACATTCAAACATTTATGATGAGGGGTAGAGAGGAGAGAGGAGAAATAAAGGCGAGAGCTCTTGTGTCTGAGCGGGCAGGTCTGCTGAGAGCCAGGGTGTAGGGCTCTTGGGAAGTTTGTCTTGTAATTGAGTCAATTGTTGACCTCCTGTTCAGTCTGCCCAGGCTTCTCTAAAGAGAAAGCTTCCAGAATAATAAATGTTCTCTCTCTCGCTCTCTTCCCTCATCGACATTGTTTTAGAGTGATTGTGCTTTAATTCAAAGGAGAAGTTGTAGAATTGTATCACTCACTTTCTCCTTCAGTCACATTCTTACTCTTTTCATCCTTCTTTTTGTTCTGTCTGTGGGATGAATTTTAATTGCCCACTCCTTCTACAAGTGCTCAATGCTCCCTAACTCGCTTCTCCTCTACCCGTCATTCCTTTTTAGAACCAGGCAGGGGAATCTGGCATGGCACAGAAACAAATAATCCCCTTTTACTAGATTTACCAAATAAAAATATAGTCCACGGATGTGACCCCAAATTCATTAAGATGGGATCGTTGTTTTCATGCCATTCTACATCCCATAAACTTTTAACTGTGTCATGATGGTCATCACACAGTCATCATGTGCGCCCACGATTCTAAAAACATGTTGAAACAGTTGCCTTTTTCAACCCCCTATTGCAAAATCAAGAAATTAAAATTTGTTCATATTGGAGATGCAGCTGTAGGACTACTAATTACAGATCATTTTAATGACTGTTTGTTAAACATGGGCGGTACATGAGTAAAGTGTTGACATGGGTCATAAGGAACTTCAAGTAACGCACATTCATAGAGCGGAACATTGAGGGGACCGTCACACGTCGGCTAGAGGGAGAGTGAAACCTGCGTGGTGAACACTGCCAGCTGGTGGTGATTGTGGTGGCTTAAAAGGGTCAAGGCGCTGCGTTGTTGATTGGATGACCAGGAAGTGCTAGGTTCAAGCCCCACTGCTGCCAGTCTGCCACTGTTGTGTCCTTAAGCAAGACCCTTAACCATTCCTGCTCCAGGGGCGCTGTATCATAGCCGACCCTGTGCTCTGACCCCAATTTTCTAAGATGGGATATGAGACGAAACAAATTTCCCTGTGCTGTAGAGTTTATGTGACAAAATAAAGACATTTAAATTTAGGAAGTATAAAATAGTCAAAAACGTTTTACACTGAATTAGATGTAGACCTGTTTACTGTTTTTTAATAAATCAATCCATTGTTAATATTAAGCACATAACATAAACAGTTGACTTCTCAAGCTCACTGCTATTCGCTGCGAAGTTTTGCTAGCTTGGAATTCAGATTAGTAACAGTACATTGGTGGATCACAGCGTCCTTTAAATAACACACTCTGAAAATCACTACAGTCTGTACTCAGATCCTTTACCAAACAAAAAACATACTCAACAGGTTATTACCAATACCGTTTACTACACTCTAAGTGAACTGTCATTTCACTGTGTTGTGTCTACATGTTCGGAGTCACTAACACAGGGCGCTGTGGCGTTAATAATGCCTTAGACAGTGGAAAAGTCTTATTCTTCCGACGCCTGTATGTTTGCCTAAAAGCTTAAGACTCCAGTCTTTGTGTGGATGAACTACAAAGGCCTTTTTTAAAGCTTAAGTATATCTGGTCCAAAAGCCTGAGAATCTGACCTTTTAGGTCATCTCATTCTGGTGACATCAGCTAATGGTTTATAATATAATTAGTCTTGAGTTTAAATGATTATATTGCGAAGCTGATCAGCAACACTATTTGATGGATATAAAAATATTTGATCTGGTCCTATTTTTCCTCAGTTTTATATGTTGTTGCAAGTCCATGTATGTCATATGCCTTCACGGGACTTCCTCAATTGCTTTTAATTCAATTTAACTTATTTTATTTCAATAAAACAATAGGCATTGTTTTAACACAGTAATACATTTAAATTTATCTGGAATGAGGAAGCCTGAAGGAAAAACTCCCTGAGATAATGTTAGGCTAAAAATGCTGAGAGGAACCGTTGTTTTTTGTTCAATCAACTAATTAACCAGTTACTTCAGCATCTGCTTCTTCATCAAACACACAGATACCTTCAGATAACTTTAGAAATAGTGTAATTCGGTGTACAACACACTTGACCTGGTGGAAGCTGTGCTATATAATCGATGCCAAATGGGCAAGTAAGTGCTCTTCCGTCCTCTTTATTCCGTCTCAAGTCCTCGGCTGTGTCCCCTCTCCTCGAGTGTTTGTTAGGAAATCCTGAGTAAACCGCGGCTGTTTGTTCTCGCTTTGTGAACGACCAGTTTTTATAGACTTCCACTGTTGACAGTTGTTTTACTTCTGTTGGCCTCGGACAAGCTGGATAACACTGTGCAAATATGTATGTGTGCACACTCGCGATCCTAACGAGCACTATCCAGCCGATTTCCCACTTGAGGAATATGCTAATAACAGCAGAGTATCAGCTAAGCAGCTTAAGAGACCATTAATCATGTCAACCGGCCACTTGGTTAAAACTGTAAAGGTTTGTTTAAATTGTAGAATAAAGTCGCCAATTTTATTGGCATTCTAGTTTTCTTTCTGTCATTAGGTAAAGATGAATCTAAAAATGTAACTAGCATTTCAAGCTTTACTTTTATGACAGGAAAACACTCTTGTCTTGCCAAAATTAACCCTGAACAAGTGGAGAAAGCTGAGAGCACATCCCTGGTGTGTTAAGAACAAATGACATAATCGTAATCAGAAGTGTAACATAAGTAGCTAAGTCTCTATTTGTCACATAAACATTTCTGCACAGTGTGTCGGCTTGGCAGTGCTGGGACTTGGACCCGGAAACCTAGAGCCTTAACTATTGAAGCTACCACTGCCCCCCAGTACTAGAAGGAGTTATATATAATAGTTTGTAGCAGATAATAACCAAATGGACTAATTGGCTAGAGATTACTTTTCTACAGTAGCTTGGTGTGTATATTAGGTACAGACATCACAGTTGATGGTGCGTTAGTATGTGTGTGTGGTGGAATTGTTAGGTGTAGCAGGGGGCTGGCCCAGAACAGCTGCTCATTAGTAGCACCTTGGACGAGACCGCAGGCCTGCCGGCAGGTTGTATTCACGTTAACGTAGGCAGATCATGGGGCTCAGTGGGGGATTTCATCCCGAGCTGCAACAGACCCCTTTCTGGGTTTGATCCCTAATACCAATTCTTCCCTTTCACACTTCATCTCAAAGCCCTATCCAGCAATCCATCCCCTCCTCCCCTATCTGCCCCTCTGTCTCTCTTGAGCTCTCTGTGACTGGTCACAAACCCATAACAATGGCAAGGCTGTAGCACCTTCTCTTTGTGTATTGGAGAACAATGGAGACTAGTGCCATAAATGCTTCCTCCTCACCCTGGGAAAAGTGTGTGTGTGTGTGTGTATGACTGGCTACTGCTAAATGGGTCATTAACATGAGAAGGTGCTACAGTGAGAGTGTGATAATGACAGTCACTGGTCCTAGGTTCTGTCAAAGGACACTGATTAGTGTGAAGGTTAAAAGAACACTTCTACCCACTTGGTTAATACGTGTAAAAAAAATCTTCAAATTTAGTTCTATGCAATCAAAACAGATAGTGATGTTTAATGTTATACAGAGCAGTATTTGCCATTTTTTTTCATTTTCTAACAGATTTTTGAAAGTTTTAATCTATTTCAGCCTTGTTGAAAAAATGTGACTTCTTTCGGTTATTCCTTTCATGAATCACTTTGCATCCTCTTCACTAATACGCACTAACTTCATGTCCTCATTTATCACATTGCTGAAAATTCTGACTACCTGCTTTATATTCCACATGTTCTGAACTTTGTTGGCCAAAATTGTTGCCAAAGATGGGATGGATTTCCAGAAAAAAATGGTACGCTTAACAAATTACCTCCTGCCCGGATTTTAAAGCATGCTTACAATGTGCATTTCACTATGCCATGAGGCCGCAAGAGAGACATGACTCGTCATATTTCGGAAAGCGCTGATGCAGTCATGATATTTTAATATCGAAATGGCGGACGTAGTCTGCATTTTATTCCTACCACCTATAACCACACTATATAGAACATACCTTTTTTAATGGTCAGAAAGTACATGCATACTTAAATGTAGTACCTACTTGAGTGTTATGCGATATTAGATGAAGCCTTATGAATAGTTTTGGTGCTACAGGACAGTAGTTAAAATTGTGTACCCAAAGTAGTTTACCCAAGATTAGAAGCTATAGTTTTCATTTAGTGGGTGTGGATAAACAATATATTACAGTCCAACCCCAGATGTTAAATAAACATCCTCAGATTTTACCTCTAAGTTTGGAATTATATTATAATACAGAAAGTATACAAAAGCTAGACTGTGCTACACCACTTCCTTGTATACGTATGCATTTGAGTAAGAATCACGCATTCACAAATCTCCATTTCTTAGATCGAAAAATGAAGAAAAGGAAACGTGTCTCATAAATAAATCAGCGGGAGCCTATTTTTAAAAAAATGATGCTAAAGCAAGGTTTAGATGAATGCTATGTGTGTTTTTTCAGTGGTGTGTGGTGCAGTTTTACTGCCAACTACTTTTCAAATAGGTTTTTATTTGTTATAATTGTGTTTTAAATTGATGTCAACCTTTGTGATAAAAATAAAGTTTATTTTTTATTATTATATATCACTTAGGCTGTTTTAAGTCATGTAGAGCTGGAAGGCATCATAACCACATATTCGTTTCCTGACATCTACCACACAAATATTAACAAATTGAATTTTCCAAATGTTTTATGAGTCACGGTCTACCGCAAAAACACGAAAAGCAGTTTACTAGCACGTTTTTATAGGAAGTAGCTTATTTTGTTCACAGCTGGCATTTTGTTAACCAAATGGCTGTGTTAATGCACTTGTTTACTTGTTCTGATTGGTTTTACAATTAGAAATCATTTGCAGTTCCTGTTATTTTAACCGCTGGCATTTTGCACCGCAGCTTGCGACTGATGGTCCAAAGCACAGTTTGCGCGATAAGCACAGTTTTCGCTGTGCCTAATTGTGGAAGAAAGAGAGATGACATTTTGGCACCAAAGGTGGTGATATAAACTTCCCCTCAGGGTTCCAATCATTTACTGTCTTTAAGGGAAGGGTTCTTCTGGACCTAACTTTAGTTTTACATACCTAAAATACCTTGTAAGATCTCATATTGATCTTTGTTTGAGTTATAGGCTTATGGTACACTTAGTTAGTGACCTAGAGAATCAGTACCGATGTATTCATTAACAGTGATTCAACGCAATTTTGTATGTTACTCTGAATATGAGTGTCTATCAAATGTTTAAAATATGAATGTAAATATATATCTATATATATATATCTATGTACAGTGATGATTAAAATTAAAGTTCAACGAGATGTGGTGGGTTGAGGCGCCGGTACCTACATGCGCAAGTTGTTGCGCTTTGGCGACCCGGGTTCGATTCCGGCTCGGGATCTTTCCAGTCCCACCTCTTTCTCTGTCTCCCCCATTTCATCCCTCTGTCCTATCGATGAAGGCAAGAAATGCCCAAAAATATATATAAAATTGAAGTTCAGTTAAAATTTTAGTTCTCACATACATGCATAGCAGACTAATTAAAGCTTTAACAAGGAATTTACAGCTTATTGCAGGTCACAATGTGTGGAACTATCATCTTTGAAGCAGAAAAAAAATTATTGTGATCGGTCATCACTTAAACGCTTGTGGAAATTGCAAGAAAACAAAAGTAGACCCCACGGCTATGGTAAATAGTGAAAGTAAGAGCATTTCCACAGGCACCATGTGAAGGGAACTCAAGGGATTATGACTAAACAGCTGTGCAGCCTTAAGAAAACCACTTCTTAGTGAGGCAAATCGAAAAAAAAAGCGTTAACTTGCTAGGAGGCTTCAAGATTGGACTCTGGAGCAAAGGAAGAAGGTCATGTGCCTTGATAGGTCCAGATTTACTCTGTTCCGGAGTAATGCATGCATCAGGGTAAGAAAGAACGAGGTCAGCTGACTACCTAAATATACTTAATGACTAGGTTATTCGATAAATGGATTTTTTTTCGATGAAAGAGTGGTTCAGGAAGCATGAGGTATCATTTTTACACATGGATTGGCCACCACAGAATCCAGACCTGAACCCCTTGAAAATCTTTTGGATGTCCTGAAGAAGACAGACTTTTCCATTATCAATACAAGATTTTGGCAAAAACTTTGGACAGGAATTGTGACATGTGACATTACATGTGACATTACAGAAGCGTATTAAAATGATGCCACAGCAAATGCGTACTGTAATCAAAGCCAAAGGCGGTCCAACAAAATATTAGAGTGTGACTTTTTTTTTGGACAGGCAGTGTATTTTACGTAGAAGCACTCCCTTACCACAATCAATTTAAAATAATGACTTCTTTTTAAATAGAACTATTTAAGTTATCTGGTGAAATGTATTCTATAGTGCAAAATATCACAATGTCATTTTTTTCCCCAATATTGTGCAGCCCTAGTGTGAAATATACTGGAGAGATTGATAAGGAGGAGAAGAGCTGTCTTATAAGATCAGAAACCCTTAAATGAATAAAATCCCAAAGCCAGAGGGTACATTAGCATTTTAACAGGCATACTGGGGGCCTGTCTAAGCCTGCCTTAGAGCGCGCACACACGTAGGCCCTAGAGCTGACTGGCTGGCTGGTTGCTAGACAATGTAATTGGTTATGTGGGTTATGTAAAGGCCCTTGTGCACACAAAGCCAGAGGGGCAGCAGTGCTATTGTGAGCTCTTCAGCATCCGCTGCTTCCACACAGAAAGGCCCACTTTCTAACCAGCCATCACACTTCACACTTTTAACTGCCTTCTCTCTCTCTCCCTCTCTCTCTCTCTTTCTATCTAGCTTTTGCTCAATCCTTCCCTCTATGTTTATGGAGGGATGAGGCGGTGAATTATACTTCCATTTCCCCCTCCTCTGTTCTACTTAAGCTCTGGGGTTAAAACAACTACCTCCTTGACCAGTGTGTTGAACGGCCCTGAAGAGGGTTCGGGTTCTGTGTGTGTGTGTGTGTGTGTGTAGTCCAGTCTTTGGAAGTTTGCCCCAAGGCTTCTCCTGGGCTTGGGTTGAGCTGTGTGAGGCTTAGGGAAAAAATGCTGTCCAGGCTCCACCCTGAGTGTGTGTGTGCGTGTGTGTGTTCTAAACACTGTGGTAAGCCACACACCTCTGCACCTCAGGTCTCACTCACATTGCTCTGACTGAGGGAAGTTAGCCCCCAAATATGAGCAAATAATAACAACTAACCATAATTTTACCAGAGCAGGAAAAGGGTTATAACTCGAAACTAATCCTTACAGTTCCTAAGGAAAATCTTCAGCTGCTGACCGAGGTAAAACACACAGACCGACAGTCGCTTTGTTGTGTTTTGCAGTGCTTTCTTGCACAGCAAAATTTTTCCAGTGCGGTGTGGAGTTTCCCCTTCGCTGAGTCATTTGGGTGTCTGTGTATAAGGGTGTGAACGACAGTGTAACGGGACGTAGGGCACCCCGTTCATTTTCACCCTCTGACCTTTGCGCTTCCTTAAAACACGAAAACGGCGTTATCGTATGTTTTTCCACACTCGCCTACATAAATCTCACTCTCTCTCTAACCATCTATAGTGTGGTTACATGGCCTACTGCCAAGTCATTACATACAGGTGTCCCAACAGAGAGCCACTAAAAGCATGACACAACACACACCTGCTAGACACTAAACTGGGTACAGCACCGCTATACTCAACCTGCTGCTGAAGTAATCAGGAGACAGTTTGCTATGTCTGTATTTACTGCTTTAAATACCGAAGTAAAAAAAATGCTGCATTGTTTAGTAGTGTAATGTAGTTAGTCGTCTAGCATAGCTGTAGGACTGATGAATGAGCTTGTGTGTTTGTGATGTCACGATCCAGCGAGCATTTACATTACATTTACAGCATTTGGCGGGCGCCCTTATCCAGAGCGATCATTTGGCGAACATCACCAATTTAAGAAACGCTTGCTAAGTCCTAAAACTTAATGATAATATAAGCAAATATATATTTTTATTAACAGGCAAAATAAGTTAACTTTAACTATGGGTATCAAAATTCATGTGAAAGAGACATTATTTGAAATGAACCTATATTTTTCATTCTTTTTATATTTCCTGCCTGACTGCCGTAAAATCAAAATCACGTTTTATGGCTGATTTAGATTTCATTCATTCCATATTTAAGTAGTTATTAAATGGACTACTGCATATTTAATAGGTGTGGATTAGAACATTTTCCAAGGTGTTCTACTTGATCACCTTAAGATTTAGACTTTGTCAGTACTCCTATTAAAAAGATGCAGAAAGTGTGACATGAGTTTATGACATACAGCAGACTTTAGAAATTATTAGGTAGCTGGTGTGGCCACAGAACCCACATGCTAAACTTGCCAGCTAACCAGAGTCCTTGGAGTGAAGTCAGTCCATTTAGCAGCCATATGGGCAAAGATCACATAGAGATTTATTCATCAGATCTACTTAAACGGCGAGAGGCAGAAACACCAGAAACAGAAGAAAAAGATGATGTTTTAGAGGTATATTCTAAACAGCTGTTCAAAGTTTTATAGTATTATTAAAATGTCATGTTTTACTAAGGGTCAGTACATACCCGATACAGCCAACATGTTTAGTGTATATATTCTACATACATACCTTCAAACGTAGCTAAATATATAGCTAAAAATCTGTAGTGATACAAATCATTCAAACATGTAGTAGAGCTAGTTCTCCTAAACTCACGGTTACTGTGATGGTGTATAACATAAAGAAAGGGAAATGATTATTGGTATTAGGATACATCTAGCTACCGGGCATGCTTGTTTATACCACCTGAGTAAAGGTGAGAGAAAAAAAACGAATGTGTAGCTGTGGGATAAGCCCCAACTCTTAGCAATCTATTTAACCAGGTGTGACCCCACTGTCCTGCTTTTCCGTCCACCTGGGAGAGACTTGTAACAGAACAATGGATTGATACTCCACATTGTTTACAGTGCTATCTTACACATTCGGGTCGAATTTCCTTAAGTTTTAACTTGCGTATTTCCGGTGCGTTTTAGACGCTAAATCACTTCGGGCCAGCAGACGCTAAGCTATCAAACAGGAGCTAAATCTTTGGAGCTAATCTCATTACATATTTATCACACAGTGAATAGAATGCTGATGAAGTTCACCTTCATGGGACTTGCCTCTGGTGATGTTCCTTTGAGTCCTTTATCAGCGGGCTAGTCTCTGCATGGGCCTTCAATCCACCACACAACAATCCAGTCACACACAAAGTGTTAGATGAGACAACTAGAATGGATCCACTTTTGCTGTTTTATTTTTGGGATGTGAGACCGTTGAAATGTACTGCTTTCCTTCACTGAGCTTAGACCTCTCTTACTGTCACTCTCTCTCTGCCTTTCTCTCTTTTTTCTCTCTTTGCACCCGCCCCTTAGACCCCCCGATGGCAGGTGGACTTGGCTCCCGTGAACCTTGCTGACAGAAAGTTTTAGAACGAGGGTATAAATGGGGCAATTGGAGAAGAGGGTGGGAGAATACTAAAGGATGAGCAGGAGGAAAATGGGGGATGTGTTGGGAACTGCATCAAGGAAGAGAGTTCTGAACCTGAAACAACAACAGCTGGGGCAAAGTGCCAACCATGCAACATTTGTCATTGTCAGGAAGGAGCGCTGCAACGTTGCTGACCTATAATAAATCTTTAGAATAAGGACATTCCTGATAAACTGGAATATCGACTGCACCCCAGATCGCCTCACCCCAAATTATTGCCTGATATTACTAACACTATTGTGACTGCGTGAGGGAATCCCAACAGCCAAAATCTAGTGTAAAGCCGCCAAAGAATGTGTGTCCTAATAGATAGAATGTATCTACACAGCTTGATTTATGGTATAAAAGCATCGTCACAGATAAGGATTCCTGACATCCCAGTACATCATGTATAGTCTATGACCATAAAAGTTACGTCAAGCTGAGGCACTAAAAGCAGGGGTGTATAAAGTATTCCAAAACAACACTAGTGTAGTTCTTGTCTTAAGACAATTCTAAGGAACTTTTCAGCTTCACTTCAAATGTTGACTACTGTATATCAGTCACAATTAAACAATTTAAATGACCAACACATCTTAATAAAAAGCAAAAATGACCAAAATTTACCACAGGAATAAAAACAAAAATATGGAATGGATATTAATGCACTTCATCCTGTACAAAGACTCTTTTCTTCTATTGTAAGTGAACATTTTTCACAAATGTGGCCACGGGCTTATATCATCAGAAATTTTACTTGTTGCTGAAGAATCTGGCTTGCTAGTCTAAAATGACTAGGTTCATGTTAGATTATAATCTAACTAACACACCGAACACTGGACCTTCTTTTGTACTGAGTAAGAATATGCTTCTGGGTAAACTTAACGAATAAAAGTATTTTTTTTAAAATGTAGTGAAGTAAATGTTGACAGAAATTCTCCCAAAATATCTATAATTATAAATTCCTTATATAACACCTTCACATTATAAAATTCCAATAGTTAAAAAAAAACGCTCCATCTTCTCATGAAACCCCGAATCACAATTCCTGATAAACTGCAATAAACCCAAAGATATAACATCTGATCTCAGATCAAAACAGAACCACCAAATCATATAATTAACCAATTTACTAAAATAAATGAATGTTACTTGAGTAAGAATGGAGCATTCATTATCTTTGTTTTCGTGCTCATCTAGAATGGATTCTTGTCTTCAGAAACAGGTCAGGAGGACCGAAACGTTTCGTTTCTCCACACTGAGATGTCAAGTGACCAGTGATATTTATCACCCTCGTACTAAAAGGAAGCTTTGTCTTTTAACCAGTAGCTAAGTGACGTGGTGACACACACACACACACACTCCTGCTGGTGAGAAAACATCGGTGACAGCAGCCAGCACCACACCGGTCTGCTTTGCCTTGAGGAATGAGGGCGGAAGCAGATGTGTGTGTGTGCGTGTGTGTGTGTGTGTGTGTGTGTGTGTGTGTGTGTGTGTGTGTGCGTGTGTGTGTGTGTTCAAAAACAACTAGAAGCAGGGCTAAAACAGATGGATCAGGAATAAATTTTCAGTCACACAGAGTTTTTATTACAGTCAAAGCGTTTCGATCACCTGAGGCAAGTTTACAGGGACTGCTTGCTTTCTATTAATTATAGTTTGTACTCCTTTTTTTTCCCAAGGTCCCTAAAACCCTCCATGTTTATAGGATCAGATTAAGTGGAAGTGCGGGTCTCTCTGGAGCCTTTTTATAGCAACTTACGGCAACTTCGACTGAATGCTGGACAGACACAAGGGACAAACTGTGCGTAATTAATGCTCGCAATTATTATAGGATAAATAAAAGACTCTTGCTCTCTTTTTTTTTTCTCTCTCTCTCTCATACACACACACACAAACACACACACGCACGCCAGTAAACAACAACGTTAATGGCTTACAGTCGCAACGATTTCCTTAAAACCTCACATATTCTTAGGCATGGGGCTTAGTGCAAAGCCATTACAGAAGACATGCCATGGGAAACGATTAGGACAGGAATGATCGTTATTTATTATTTATATGCATTTTTGAAAACTCTTTTTTTGCTCTATTACACTTATTTATACTTCATACAGAGATTTTTTTCTGTAAGTCAAAACTTGCTTCCATTCATCCATTTAATATTTAAAGCTTAGCAATATTATCACCTTACACCAACTCTTAATTGTAAAAGATAGAATATATCATATATATATATATAAATCTAATTGGTATAATAGGATGAAAACATTAAGACTAAGTTTTCAGCTGTAAAAACCTTTTTTAGATGTCAATAAATACTCAACTTTTAACCCTGTTTTATTAAATAGAGATATATATAATGACATTACTGATATCATAGCCTTACACCGTACACTGGATGTCACCTTCACCCAAACTCCTAATATAATTTAAAACAAAAATCACTTTAAATTTCCTTCACAATAAAAATGAATTCAATGATGCATTGATAAATTTATATCATTTGATATGATTTTATTAGATAACACCTATAAAATAGAATATAGCACGTAAGGCAGTATTTCCAACATGGTCTGTATGTTATTATCTTAATTTTTATTTAACTCTGTTCTCTGTCACTGTCTGTAAGCCAGCACATCCTGCATCTGATTTACAGACTGAATCGAGGAGAGGGGAAGATGCGGGCTATCATTTTTTTCCCCCTCTCTCCGAAAAACAAACAGAAAGGACTGGCACGAAAGTGCTCATAGCAGAGTGCTCCTTATCAGATCTGTAACTCGGGCTGGAAAGCGAGTGTTTCTGAGGCAAAGCATTTGGGAAGACATTTGGAAAAAAAAAGAAAAGAGAGAAAGAGAATAAAAGTCACTTCGAAATCTATTCCACGTATTCAACCGCGTGATATCCGTTGTTTAAACATTGAAAAAAGAATGCATGAGAAATGATTGGACTGTGAATGAACGTTACATATCAGACAATGAGTATAAATTTAAAAAAAAAACAACAAAGATTTACATTTAATGTATTAAGAAAAAAAGAAAGCAAGAAAGAAAGAACTGAAATGTGTTTCTCAAAGCTTTCTGTCCCGCTTACTCTTCAGTGATTTGCTCAGACTGTTGCTCCAGCCCACCCAAGAAGCAGCAGCAGCCCATGGGCATAAATCTGAGAGCCTGACTCACAGTGGATTTAATCTACATCTCTCTCTCTCTCTCTCTCTCTCCCTATTTCTCTCTCTCTCTCTCTCTCTCCCTATTTCTCTCTCTCTCTCTCTCTCTCTCTCTCTCTCTCTCACACTCTTTAATTTTTTTAAACTCCAACTCCTCCTTCTTGTCTTGCTCGATCTCACCAGTGGTCTATAAAACAAAAACCACTCACAGCAGACGTTGTGAATAATATTATTTCGCCGAGCTGTAACTGGGTGTGCGGCATGTAAATGTTCCTGTATGTGTGTGTGTGTGTGTGTTATTACAGGTTGCAAATGCATGCAATCTGTAATAACCCAATTTTCCCAACTTACTGCCTAAACATATTAAAAACTGTAACTCTTGTTGAATCTCTATAGATTCATTAATAATCACGCAATTTCTGGCGCATGATTGTTTGTTTATATTCTCTGACCTGCTGGTAAACACTTTAATTCTTCGAGATGTTTCGAAGCAATCAGCTAATTGACCGGTTTTGGTGTTGTATCTAATTTGTCGAACATTGAAAATCCGAACGTAGAGAACAGAAAACATCAGAGGTGTATAATTATACCGATGACAGCAAAAGAATCCGCGGTCACCACGGCAACCCAGGGAATAATAAACACCACTCCCCCTCTTTTCTCGAAGAGGTGGACATCAGTGAGTCATCGCCACACACACACTGTATAAACCATACAAAAAAAAAAACACATGGAGAGAGAGAGAGAGAGAGAGAGAGAGATATCTTATGTGTATTATTAATTTCTGGCATGTGTTATTCTGTGTTTGATGTTTGTCTTTGGATCTGGTGCTCCTCCATAACTTGAGATCAGACACACACACATACACGAAAGACCTACAATGTTCTTAAGTCTATTTGGTGGCCTTTTTCAACCTCTTAATGAGTGCAAACCTCTTAACGAGTGCCCGATCAATAAAACATGAATCGATAACATGACGTCACTGACTTCAGTTAAGTCATTAAAACTGGATGCTTGTTGTTTTGTCACATCATAGAAAGCTTTTAAATAAAGAAAAAAAATGCAAAAATGAATAAATAACTATATGGCAAGAATTTGTTAAATGTCTGTCTATAGCTCGATTTGTCCTGTAGAGTTAAAGCACTTAAACAAGGGCGAATTTCCCTTTTATTTTTACTCCCAATTAATTTTGAATGCTGTAATTATTAACTTTTTTGAATATTCAAGCATTACATAAAAACAGCTGCAGAAAACATACATAGTGAATCCTTGTGCTTTCTTGTATTAGTGCCTTACAATATATATATATATATATATATATATATATATATATATATATATATATATATATATATATATATATATATATCCATCTAAAATATCACTTTGTGGTTTCTTTTTCTGTTTTTAAGTCTGACTCCTATCTAATCTCTAAATTGAGCTTATCTCAAAGTGTATATATAAAGGAATATATTAAGAATCGGACAATCTGCATCATATCAGCACTATACTAACCGCCACAGAACAGACGTCTGCATTAAGCCTAGTAATCAGCAAAGAAAAGACGTGTGTGTGTGCCAAATCATCCAAGGCATGGGAGCATTTTATATTAAATGCAACACAGAAAACCGTAACTCTCCAAGGTCTGCAAAGCTGAGCATGTGCGTCAGGGAAGTACTACAGTGATGCACAAGCACATGAAAAGAAAACACACTGGTGTTACAGAAGAAGCTGAAACTTTAGCACGGTAAGCAAAAACTTATATCTTCATCATGTGAAAATAGTATGAATAAAAAAAGTGCCAATGTGTTTGTTTGCTAACTTTGGGAGATTTGCACTGGCTCTGTTCTGTGGCAAAAGCTCTACAATTGGACTGTTGCACAACTTTAGTTACATCACTATTCACGATGTTTAAGTCTTCATCTTAAAACACGGTTTATAGGCACAATGGCATGATCACACTAAATATACATTAAAACAAACACCAGAGATCAGTTAGATTTACATAACCTACATATATAAAATAATAAATGTTCGACAGTCTCTTTCCTCTGTGGGAATGGCAAAATGGTTCGTTCGACTTTTCAGAGATTATCTACTCTTACCTGTGGACGAACTCTGACCTACTTTCTGTAGGATCTGAATTCTGTGGTTGAAATTTTAACATTGAAATGTAATGTTCAGATTTTCTTTATTTTAAAACTTGAATCTGTATTATAAAGAAAATGGAAAATTTAATGTCAAAAATTTGCAACAAAACATCTTCAAAAGTGAAACATTCTAAATTATTTTAAATGCCACATAATATTTCGTTTTTTTTATTTATTGGGGGGGGGCAGTTGTGTAGTGTGTTCGAATCCCCAGCATGAGTAAAACAGTATGCATGTGTATGCGGAATTTTGAAAACGCGGTCAGTGGCAAGTAATTTATTGCCAATTATTTGTGCCCATTTTGTACACTGATTCGGGTACTTAGGCCAAAAATCACCTTTTTTAAGATGGAGGACATGGTCATACAGAAATTCCAACTATAAACAAAAAGCATAAAAACTCTAATTCTGGTTCAAATGTAAAGACGTAAACATGTAATTACGAATCAAAAGAATTAGAAAAAATGTAGATTGAGAATCGTTTTGGAATCGGATCGGGACTTTCAGAACCGGTATTGGATCGGATCGTAAAGTATCTAAAGATTCCCACCCCACTATTAAATATAAAAGGCATTTGAGTTGCTGTGACCTCAATTCACCTGGCAGAATGTCATAGTCATTCGCTAAATCATGTGCTCAAAAGATATCGAGTCGATGAGCGCCACGGAAAGACACACAGAACCTAAAAACATAATGCCCTCACCCCCTAGTGGTGGAGGCATAAAAAGCTCTCCATGAGGCAACAATGCTCCACTTTAACTTTTTTTTTTTGGAACTCTTGGTTCGAAAGAACTCCTCTATTTAATGCTCACTTGCATGCTTTAACTCAATTAGCCAACTGTTTCGACCTGCAACACAAGCCTAATTCAGGGTGTGCTGCAATCAAAGCAGCTCCTCTCCGTTCCTTAGATAAAGTTTCAGCAATTTTTTCCTGATTGAAAAAAACTTAGCAACAGGCCTCACAGACAGTTGCACAGTTAAGAATAAAAAAAAATCTACGAAACTCATGCTAAGCGTGTGGCTGTGATTTAGCACCTGGATGTCATTAACTACAGTATTATTACTAATATGTACCACATGGGCTAGTTCAAAGCCCCTTAAAAGAATGCAAAATAAGTAATTAATAGTGAACCATAATAGTGAAAATCTGGTCTGAATCTATAACATAGAAACTAATCATCTTTCCTAATATTTTCTGTATAACTATTAATAAAACAACTTAGCGTTAATACGACTATTAATACTGCACATCTTTGCTATTGAAGCCGTGTCCTTTTGTCTGAAGTGATCATCCCAAGGCTAAACATCTAATGCCTTTGCCCTTTTGTGTCAAACCGTCTACTTAGCAATAGCGCTGAACCCCCTCCCCCATTCATTAAGTTCCACCGTGTAGACCAGAGTCACTGACCCAACAATCGGCCACAAAAACGCTTAACAATGACGTTCAGAGATCCACCTGAAACGTTCTGAGAGGTTCTCTGCTTTAACCATGAAATCTTATACTCGGTACACCTGTAGCTCCGCACGACCGAATCCAATTTTGCCACAAAAAGACTCCTGAGGAAATCATTAGGCAAGAACAATGTAAGGGGGAGAAATAACTTTAAACAGGTGCAGAGGGAAGAGAAGAAAGGAGGAAAGAAAGAAAGAAAAAAAAAAAAAAAAAAAAAAAAAAAAAAAAAAAAAAAAAAACAAAAAAAAAAAAAAAAAAAAAAAAAAAAAGAAAGAAAGAAAGAAAGAAAATACAACCCCACTCATATAGGCAATAAGAATAAATGACGCACAGCATCAGCCGTTTCTTTCTTAGCTTTTTCTTACCCACAGTGTAACGGAGAAAAAAAAGACAAAAGGCGTATAAAGAGATAAAGACACTGAGTCAGATTGAGCGCGAGAGCGAGAGAGAGACATAGAGAAAGAGTGAGCGGGGGACATTTAGTGCGAGTCTTTTGCTTGCTCTGTTTCTCTCTCTCTCTCTCTCTCTCTGGCTGGTGCGCGGATGGACAGCTGCTATTAAACTCTGATTGTTTCAGGTTCACGGGGTGTGAAAGGGGCTGATTGGGGGCTACGGTCCCTATGAGGGTGGTCTGCACACCGGAGGGAGGAGTGGAGGGGTGAAGCAAAAGGAAAGACTCACGTGACCAAAGCATCTCACTGCGCAGCCTGAAAGAGGAATTCAGTGTGGAAAAAAATAGAGCACTTGATGCTGCCTGCCTGCTCCATGGCACATACACTCTCACTCCCACACACACCTTAACGGTAAGCGTGATCCCACCCACATGCATTAAGCATCTTCAGCTAATCTCCACACTCTGATTATTTACAGTTTTAGAAAAGGATCAAGGAACGAGAACACATAATGAAAGTCGTCTGGAGCGGCAACGATCATCTGGAATTCCAACCGCAAAACTGCAAGCCTCTAAGATCTGCGCCTGGAGATCCTGAATTCACACTTCCACCGAGTCACACGATCTTAAAGAGCTCTATTACAGCATAATGAGCATGTGATAATGGTATAACGGCTGCATTCATTTGCAGCTATAGTTTAATCTTAAGGTCTCCACCTCTATGTTAGCAAAAGGTGGCATGAATACTCCAGCCTCTTGACACCTTAATGTTTGGAGCTGAAGATGGGCTGATTGGAAAGAAAAGTTCAGCTGTGTGTGTGTGTGTGTGTGTGTATGTATGTGTGGGAGGGTGCTTGCTAATGAGAGCCTTTTGGCTCTAACACTGCTCCATCAAACACTACTAATGAATAACAGGGGAGAGGAAGAAACCCTACTGAGGCATTCTCACCTCTCATAGGGCAAGTTCAGCTACCATGTCAACCTGCAGCAGGACACTAGTGTGTCTGTGTGTGTGTGTGTGTGTGTGTGTGTCTCAGACCGTCACTGATTTACAATCCCAATAAATTTCACTAGTGACGTTACCGGTAGTGATGCGGAATAGATTGTTTCAGCATCGACATCGCAATATATATCTGCACCAAAGTTCAGAACACCTGGGATTCGTGGATTGATTGTAAAGTGGAATAATTGAGTGAAAGTTAAACATTTGCACAATGTTTTAAGTTTGTTTACTGTGTCAACATTTCAAGCAAGTTTCAAACTTTCCGGCGCTTTAACTAAGATCAGTTGTCCTAAATTTATACGTTGAGAACTATGCAGTGTTATTTAAATCTTTATATTTTACACAAAATCACCCCAAATATTCAACAATAATCAATTCTTTCCAAATAGAGCTTTTCAAGTCATCCGGTGAATTTTTCTTCCATATTGCAATATATATCGCAAAAAAAAACCCTGAATATCACAATGTCAGTTGTATTCAATATCGTTACAGGCTTATAGGTCAAGTAAATGCATGCAAACTCCAACACTTAGTCATAACTGACCACTACATATTAATATTAGTAATAATAATTATATGAAGTAGAAGATGAAGAAAAAGACTTATCATCCTCATCATCATTAAAAGCACAAAACCCCCACATAAAGAAAATGTTACTTAATCTCTATTAGCTCCTTGTTCCTGCTAAACTACCCCCTCCACACACCCCCACTCCAAATTTCTGCAAACCACAACACATAGTCATTTATGGGAAAATTTTTGTTGCGTTGAAGATGTTTAAGAGATCTAACCACAGTAAACGCCTGACTGAGCTCTTTACACTGCAATTAGGAAGATTAGTAAAGCTTACATAAGCCTTTACACTCAGAACTCCGGATCTCGCTCCTTTTTTAAAAACTCCTCTCCACCTTCGCTCTCTTTCCCTCCTGTTTACACTGACGCGATTGTTCGAATTCACTTCAGATTTTCATACAAACTCGCACAAGTGTCACGTAAAGCGAAGCTGCACAGAAAAAATGAGGAAAATGAAGGCTGACACGATTTTCTTTTTTTACTAGAAGCCTACAAAAGATAACGCTCGGGCACGTCACGCTAACGCTGCCTGAGCATGTTGTTGTTTTCAGAACGGTGCTGGGTTTTTGTATTTTCAGAAATTAATTCAAATAATTGCTTCAGGGAAAATAGAAGGATTTGATAAGCACCCAAATGTTACCTCTTAAATCAGCTTCTGCTCATTTATGCAATGAATCTAATCAAAAGTTATTAATTAATAATAGGCAATTCATTAAATCCTTTCATTTTCACAATAAATTATGTGGGGGAAAAAGATAAGATAAGAATATCGACTGTACATTTTTTCTAAATAAATAACCAAATATATTTTTAGCATACCAAAAATGGCTGCCACTACAATAACGTAGTTGTTTATTTCTTGCCGTCACACTAATTGTTATCATTTAACCCTAAACTGGTTTTAATTTATAAAAACAAGTGTGTTTTTATTAGGTTTAGTTTGATACACTAGCCTTAAATGCAAACGATTAAAAAAACAGGCCATAGCTATACCTTATCTGGTGCACCCCTGGGGTAAGTGTGAATTAAGTGTTAATCCAGATTTTCCTAAAATGACTGTTTTAGAAATCAATTCCTAAAATGGGAAGCGTGTTGTCTGGTCCTGGCCTGTGGTGTCACACATTTGGAGAAGATATTTGCTCCTAAAGTATTTCAGGTTACGAGAAACAGCTGCTGAGGTGCGGCCCTGAAGCCACACAGGGATTCTGTGACCTTTAGATAGAGGAAGGTTTCCATCAGATGAGTAACAAATCTGCCACGTAAAGTCGATGTTTTTAAGTAGTTATAATATATTCATATATTAAATATATATATAATATATATATGTAAATCGTCTACAGTTTTGAGAAGCGCAAAAATATGACAATATGACATTTTTTAATATGAATCGTTTCGTATAGTAAGCACTAGAATTCCACATGAAAAACAATATTTTATTTCCGGCAGATAAAATAAATAAGTTTTTTGTGGATTAGTTTAAAAGTACACATTTATTCGATAGCAGCAACTCAAGACGTGTTAAAGAAACATCAAGTGAATCCCATCACTCAAGAGTCTAGCAGTGTTTCTTTAATAAGTGTGTGTGTGTGTGTGTGTGTGTGTGTGTGTGTGGCCATTGAGGGATGAGCTTGTGGATGTGTTTGTATGTATGCTTAGGTGCTTCTGTTTCCCATCTCTAGTCAATTGAAACACATACATGTTTGGTTTGCTCATCAATGCACAAACAATCCACTTGATTAACACTCCAGCACACTTACTTAAAATCCAGCACTCGAGCCTTTTCACATATTAGCCGTTATAACGTCTCATATGAATGCCATTACCGTGTTTACCTTCTGATGAGAAATCATTTATATCAGAAATAGAAAAGGGACAGAGAGACACTTACCTTTCAGATTGTCCAGCTGTTCGCATCAGTATGGGTGGTCTAAAAACTTTTTCTCCCCTAACAGAAAAACGAACAAATAAATACTAATTTTTAAAAAAAAAATCCTCTGCTCTTTTTTCTTAAAGAAAATAAAAAAATAAGAGAAATATGCAGAGTTGCAGCTGAAAGTTATGCGCGTCCCACCGGGGGTTTGAGAATTTCCAATAAAGCCCCTCTTTTTCTCCTGCTGGACACACACAGACAGATGGAGAGACTTACAGCGTTCACTTCACTCCAGTAACACGCTGATCTCCACTTCACACACATCAGACAGGAAAAAAAACACATCCAGAATTTAAAAAAGGAAGAAAAAAAGTTTCCGCTAAAGTTGGAGTTTGGAGTGAGCGCTAAAGTTGAGCTCCATTTTGGGTATCCTGCTCCCGCGAGCCCGAAGTTTTCGAGACAGCGCTGAGCATGCGAGCTGTGCACAGAGAGACACCCCCCCACCCCCCCACCAGCCCCCCCTCCAGCCCCCCCTTTACCTCCCCCTCCTCCTGCAACACACTCCGAGGACCACCCCGAAACAGGAAGTGAACTTTCTGTTTTTCTTCAAGGAGAGAGAGAGAGAGAGAGAGAGAGAGAGAGAGAAAAGAGAGAAAATAAAAGAGAGAGAGAGAAATAAAGAGGGAAAGAGGGAAGGAGAGAGAGAAAGAGAGAGAGAGAGAGAATAAAAGAGACAGAGAAAGGGGGAAAGCGAGAGAGAGAGAGAGAGCAAAAGGAGAGATAGTAAAAGAAAGAGGGAGAAAGAGAGAGTAAAAGAGAGAGAAAGAGACAGAATGTAGTTTTATTTTCTTTTTTTCCCCCAAATTTTGTCTGTTTCCATTGTTATTCTGAAGTCTTCGTCTTCACTTTATTCTTCTATCTAGTTACTTTATTTCTTGTTTGTTTCATAACTGTGCAAATATATCATGCTAATAAAGCGACTTTAGAACCTTGAATATTAATAGAGAAAGGGAGAGAGAGAGAGAAAGAAAGAAAAATATTACTACTACTATTACTACGACTAGTACTACTACTACTACTACCAACACCACCAACACTATTGCCATTACTATCACTACTATTACTGCTACTACTATTACCACGACAGCCACTACTACTACAATTACTACTACTACTACTCAGTGGTGTACAATCAGGGCCAGCAAGTCCTTCTCTGCTGCCCTAAACACTATCAGAATCTGATCTACATTTACAACCTAAATTATAATATTTGTTCTATTAAATTGTATTAATTTATTCCCAACAGTTCATTTCGTCTCTTCATTTCCTAGTGTTTCTCTCGGCTGCACCGCTTCCAGTATGTGTATGTGAATGTTAGATTTTTTGTCCAATCAGATTTCAGTTTCTATGTGCTGCCATGTTAATATTATCTGCCAAAACCTTCAGAATCAGTAGTGCCGCCCATGTAACTTAAACTATCTAATCAGTGGCAGATTGCTCATTGGTTGATATTATTGAAGACTGTTTCTTTAACCAATCAGATTTGTCAACCCGCCTCCAAAAGCCAGCTGGCTGGTCCATGATAACATCAGCATTTTCCCATCCTCTGATTGGTTGATCAGAGTAAATTCTTACAGCCTACAGACTAGCGAAACATGTCTGCATATTTGAAATAGAATTTTTACACCCACAGTGGCTGACAGAGAAGGACAGACTTTTCCGGAAAAGTTAGACATTGTGAGAAGAGGTCCGCTAATCCTGACTCTAACTAGCTTATCTCAGCCTGGGAAATAGTTTGTTCACCACTTTTAGACCAGTGCTAGTACTATACCACTACTACTATTACTACTACTTCTACTAGTAATACCACTACTACTATTGGTACTACTATTACTACTACTGCTACTTATATTAATACTATTACCACCACTATTACTACTACTGTTACTACTATTACTGCTACTACCACTATTACTACCACTACTATTACCACTACTATTACTACTACTGATACTACTACTACTACCGATAGACTACTAAGACACAAAGAAGCTACAGCAATCAGATAAAAACTAATTTTAAGAACCTTTTAACGATCACGATTTTATTTTAAAATAACACCACCTTCCATAATTTAAGACAATATATTTCCCAAGACATAAGTTCAACAAGTTGTCTCTTTTTTATGACTGCTGGGGTGGGAAATAGATTATACACACCTTTTATGTGTAGATTTGAAAACTATTTTAAATAGTTACATTATTTACATGCTTCCAGGTAAGATACATATTAAAAAGTAAAAACAGTGCCAGACCCGGTACAAGAAAAAGTACAGGATTATGAAAACGCAGTAAATGTGTGTATTAATTACTAAGCTTTAGTTTCACTCCATATAGATTTTAAATGCAATCCAAATCCAATTAGCAGACTAAGATACTAAGTATGATAAGATATACTATATTAAAAGGTATAAAGATTGAGATATACAGTTGGATGCTTTGATGATGATGATGATGAAGCAATAATAATACAATGAAGAAAAAGAAGAAGAAGAAGAGGTCATGTGTTCTAAGCAGATCTTAGAACACTTTTTTTTAAAATATGAATTTATGCATGCTGAAGGCAGAGGTGTGTGGGCTGGGAGCTGAAACGCTGTGTGTGGCTGAAGGGAGTGGAGGTGAGTTGCAAAACCCGGAGTGGAGTTTGATACACCACATGCCTTTCAGCTGAGGAGGGCAGAAACAGTGAAGTTGCAGCCAGCTGCTCCTGGGACAGACATGTAACAAGCAGGAAGAAAAAAATAAAGTCAAATAACTTTCTGTAAATACACTCTTATGATCTTTTATGTGTGTGCTTAAATAGATAATAGATATACACTGTAGTGTATATCTAGTAATTATAGATAGTAGCAGGATTAAGTACATTTAAAAAAGTAGGAAATGATACACAAGAAAAAAAAGTTTCTTTAGAAATAAAACTTTTTAGGCAAAAAGCTTTTAGTAAAAGCAATGGTCTTTAGCGGTTATGGGTCACTGTCTCTATTTGCATTTATTAATTTAAATTTCAGTTAATATACCCTTCTCCTTCTCCCTGGCTGCAATCTTATCTTTTCACACAATCTATAAAGCACTTTGAATGCGAAACCTCTTCTAGAGAAACATTCTAGAGCTCCAGTTATTTTAATAAAGCATATCTATATGTTTACTGCGGTAGAAATAAAAGGCACAAAAAAAAGTAATGTAAGATTTCATGAACATAGGACAGTTCTGACTGTAGCATAGAAACCAATATGATTATGTGCCTTTAGGAGGTAAAATCACAGATGACACACCACACAAGTGTTTGGCATGAAAGCAATAATTTGTGTAAATGTAGGAGAATAAAAAGCTCACCTACACTTTTTAAATCCAACACAATAGATGGCATCTTTAATTATAGCTGTTATATTGTCTCCTATTTTGAGTATCTACTGTTTTTATGAACTGTTATATATAAAAGATAGATAGAGAGAGAGAGAGAGAGAGAGAGAGAGAGAGAGAGACATTATTCTATTGGCTCCTGTTATTGTCAATGGGCTCAAAGTAAATCTGGAATTTCTCTAAGCTGTCTGCTGTTTTCTTGATCTTGTCAGGAGCGGATTGTGAATGAGAGCTGTCTGTGATACCATAAGCTTAATTTCAGGCAGATGCCACAGCCATATGTCAGGTGACTTTAATTATAACTTCTGTTCTTTGTATCTCTTCTTCAACCCCCTACCCCTCACACATATGCTCCGTCCTATAAAGACTCCTACATTTAGGATGTATGAATTTATGAATCTAAAAGGTAAAGGGTTAGAAGATTTGTCCATCGTTACTCCACAGATGGTGCTGCCAAGTTTTAGGCAGGTGTAAAGTAAGAATTTACATACAGGATATATATAGAGTTGGAGATTTTGTCAGAATTAATGGTGTTTTCAGTGCTGAGACATTCTGGGGTCTGATTGGTCCCAAATATATTCTGCAGCAAAACAAGCCCAATCATACCGCCAAAGTGAATAAGTTCTATCTTCCGTGTAGAAAAGAATAAAGAGGTTCTAAAGGTGACGGTTAGGCCTTCATATAGGCCTGATCTCAATATTAACATGCCTGTCTGGGATTTTATAAGGAGAGTTAAGGAAGGCTTCATCCACAGCCTTTAAAACTGTGTTTAAGTGTATAGAAGAATCACCTGATTATACCAAAACTTGAC
Source organism: Bagarius yarrelli (assembly GCA_005784505.1). Classification (NCBI taxonomy): domain Eukaryota; kingdom Metazoa; phylum Chordata; class Actinopteri; order Siluriformes; family Sisoridae; genus Bagarius; species Bagarius yarrelli. The sequence continues at coordinate 840,992 of VCAZ01000007.1, forward strand.
CTGGATTTCTTTTCTGTTCCTAAAATTTTTTTTATTTTTTAGTTAAAGCATTCAAAGTTTAAACATTCAGTTGTCTATTTTAAAGCATTTTTTCACACCTGCCCCAAACTTTTGCACAGTTTGTGCCCTAAAAGTGCTTAAATATATGTTATTATACTTTACTGACTAATTCTGTGTATTTTTTGCATAAACGTAAATTTACATTAAAATTTCAGGCATTTAACAGACGCCCTGATCCAGAGTGATCTACATTTTCATTTTTAACTAACTTTTCATTTTCGGGGTTAAGGGTCCAGCAGTGTCACTTTAGAGACAGGGGATAGGAATTAAACCTATGATCTTCTGATCAGCAATCCAGATCAGAAACAGCATCATGCTTAGGATGGGCAACATTTGCTTCAGCTAAATCCAGACTTTAAAGAGGCTATAAAGAGAAATTAGTGAAGTTCAGCTTTACTCCTTTAGGCACAGATAAGATTCTGACCACCTGTGCAGCCAGTGAATGAGAATGTGCAAGCTGTAGCATGGTTTACAAATAGCCTGAAAATTACAGGTGTCCATTCACAGATGTCAGGCTGAGCTCAGTTACAGCTTGGTGGATTAGTTCAATGGCATGAGATACGATGATCAGAAGAAACAGCCCTGTACAACAAAATAAAATAGAACTCTTATTGGTCATGTTAATAGATATAGTCACAATGTGTGTGTATAAACTGTATATATAAATTTAATAAATTTTCGGCATGAAGTTTTCATTTTACTGGTAATCACAGTTTGCCTTGGGATGTCATAATCTTCAGTTGATTTTATATCATAAAGTTGTTGGTTTTTGCAATTATAGACAGAAAGTCTGTGTGTGAGTGTGTGTTAAGGTGTGTACTGCACATCCCTCGGTCTGTCTGTTGCCTAAGCATTTTGCTGTACAAAATCCATCGTTATGGGATTTGTTTTTCCGTTGCAGATGGTCTCATGCACATGTTTTCTTCTCATTGGCCCAAGATCTAGAGCTGCTACTGATACACCCCACACAGCGTCTCATATAAAAGGCAGCTTCTCCCCTACTCTCCCAGCTTCTCTGTTCCACCCCTGAACAGCAGAGCAGAGAGCAAGAAAGACAGCAGAAGCATGATGAGAAGAGAATAAGCCAAGTCATTCTGCAGATTCTGAAAATGCGCTCGAAAATGCAAATACAGGTAAGCGTGCTCTATTTTAATTTTAATTTACACTTCCTTCATTAATTATGACCTCTAGAAAGCATTTACAGCATTTACATATGCAAAGCAGCATGGCTTAAAAAGTTTGGCTAATGAAAAAGGAGTATATTTTGTGTCTCTGATCTAGTTTGGAGAATCTCTATATGCATTTTTTTAAAAGTCAGGTAAAAAGGTTAAAAAATTATAAATATTTATATATTTAAAATAAATGATATATTTTTATTTTTATATTTAAAACACAAGTTAACTTTAAATACTTGATATGTGTTATGTGGAGATGTATATTACAATAGAATATATTTCATATATCATTGTATAAATATTTATGTATAGTATTTTGCATGGGATTTTTATTTTTAATGGACCAAAAAATAAAATAACACTCTTTAATATTACAACATAATTTGTCAAGAGAAAGAATCAAATTTGTTTAGCACAATGATGCAAAAATACATAATTGTGATAAAGATTATGTAAGTTATGTACATAGATTACAATAATATGTGCTATCTGACAATGTACTACATTATGAAACTTTCTGATGGCTAAAAACCAAAAGAATGAAATGTTACAACACATATGCAGTAATACTGGAACGAGTGAAAGCAGATGTAGACCTGATTATTTACATTAAGTTATACAGAAGGACGGGCAGCATGATGGCTTAGTTGCCTAAAAACAAGAAGGTCCCAGGTTCGTATCACCAGCAGGGGTCTTTTTGTGTGGAGTTTGCATGTTCTTCCTGTGCTTGTGTGGGATTACTCCGGGTAATTAATTGGTGATTTTAACCTGCCCAAAGTATATGTTTGTCTGTATGTGGCCCTGTGATGGACTGGTGACCTGTCCAGGGTGTATCCCTGCCTTTCACCCAATTACAGGTGGGATAAACTGCAGCAAATCTTTGTGACCCTGATTAGGAATATGTGGGTATAGACGATGGGTGGATGGATATACGGATGGATGGATGAATGGATGGATGGATGAATGGATACAGAAAAAACATATATTCGACATCCATGCTGTTATTCTCACCCAGCAGAGGGCGGTGCTACCCAAGTTCCTCTATAAAACACCATAAAACTATTTCTAGCAGTAGATTTAGCATTGACATTATTTACATTGAATGTTTGTTTAGCCTTAACATTCTTTTAATTTGTTAACATTATTTAAAAGTAACACTGATGTAGGCAGCAAATAACAGCTGCAACTCACACTAACATTGCAGCCTGAAGCCTTAATATTTTGAAATGACCAATATTCTTTACTTTTTACACAACAAAACCACCCAAACAGCACCTCCCAGCAGCACCTGGTCACTTGTATTCACATAAATGTTAAAGAATTGGTTTTCCATAACAACGTATATAGAAATAGTTAAAAACTAGTGACTGCAGGGTTCATGGAATGCATCACATGGGGAATTAATTTCATAATAAGTTGGTTCACACACTAGATAAATCTACTAGTCCTTCTTACATAGTGGTTTCGCTATAACTTTTTAGGCCCTAACTACAGAAAGGGGAAATAAGTATTCAGGCACAATTTGTTACTGAATGTACAGTATTATGTTACAGTTGTCTGGAATTAAGTTGCCCCAAATATATTTGAATGTTGTAGTATTAAATTATATCTTTTATGGAACTAAAAGACTCAAACACTGTGCACAAACCCTCTGAACTCCATGACGATGATAAATCCATGATCTTACTTAAACTACTAGAAAACAACAAAGAGCTTTATTATTTTTAATATAAGAGCTTTAAGACAGTAATAAATAAACGAAAGAGTAAAATAATACAATAAAAGGTTATTGCACATTGTATATTTAAAAATAAATATAAATATTATTGCACAGAAAAAGTACAGGTAGTAACAGTGGTATTGTAGTCGTATTACAGTGCATTTATTTTTATGGAACAATGAGGAGAGCAGTTAAGTGTTCATGGGGTAGATTGCCTGCGAGAGAAACATTTCTTGTGCCTAGCTGTCCTGGTGCTTGGTCCTCTGTAGCGCCGGCCAGACGGCAAAGGTTCAAAAAGAACATGGCTTGGATGTAAGGGATCCAGAGTAATTTTCCGAGCTATTTTACTGACTCTGGACATGTAGGTATATATACAGCGCTTTAAAAAAGTATTTATACTGCTTGAACTTTTTCACTTTTTGTCACCTTACAACCACAAACTTAAATGTATTTTTTATGTAATAGACCAACACATTGTAGCACATAATTGTAAAGTGGAAAGAAAATGATATACGGTTTTCAAAATTTTTGGCAAATAAAATTCTGAAAAGTGTGGCATGCATTTGTATTCAGCCCCGCTGTACTCTGATACCCCTTAATACAATCCACCGCGACCAATTGCCTTCAGAAGTCACCTAATTATTTAATAAAGTCCATAAAGTCCACTTGTGTGTAATTTAGTCTCAGTATAAATACACCTGTTCTGTGAAGGCCTCGTGGATTGTTAGAGAACACTAGTAAACAACAGAATCATAAAGACCAAGTACCTCACCAGACAGGTCAGGGATAAAGTTGTGGAAAAGTTTAAAGCAGGGTCAGGTTATGAAAAATTATCTATACTATAGCTATAAGTCGTTTATAGAAGAGTGGTGAGAAGAAATCAATTGTTAAAAAAAAGACATAAGAAGTCCTGTTTGCAGTTTGCCACACGCCATGTAGGGGACACAGCAAACATCTAAAAGAAGGTGTTCAGGTGAGATGAGACCAAAGTTGAACTTTTTGGCATAAATGCAAAGCACTATGTGTGTCGGAAAAGTAACACTGCTCATCCACCTGGACACACCATCTCCACTGTAAAACATGGTGGTGGCAGCATTATGCTGTGGGGATGGAATGATGAATGGAGCTAAATACAGGGCAATCCTGGAAGAAAACCAGGATTGGAGGCTGCGAAAGACTTGAGCTACAATAGAATGTTTTGTCTTAAAGAATATTCATGTGTTAGAATGGCCTAGTCAAAGTCCAGACCTAAATCCCATTGAGCATCTGTGGCAAGACTTAAATATTGTTGTTCACAGATGCTACCTATCAAATCTGGCTGAGCTTGAGCTATTTTGGGCAAAGATTTTAGTGTCTGAATGTGGTAGAAACATTTTGCAAAGCAACTGCAGCTGTAATTGCAGAAAAGGGTGACAGGGTATTGATGCAGGCGGGCTGAATACACAAATGCATACCACACTTTCATTTTTTTATTTGCTTAAAATTTTGAAAACCATGAATAATTTTTGTTCCACTTTACAATTATGTGCTACTTTGTGTTGGTCTTTTACATAAAATCTCAGTAAAAAATGTTGTGGCTTGTGGTTGTAAGCTGACAAAATGTGAAAACAGGGTTATGAATACACTTTTAGGGCAATGTGAGACAACACAAAAAACACATATAGACATGATGGTCAAGTATCCTACTAGTTCTGTTTATACAATTTATCGATATACGTGCAGACACAGTATAGTGCATAACTTTAAAGTATTACTCATACACAAATACACACCAAAAGACAAAAAGTTGTCAACCCCCTGTGAAATTAAGCATGTAAATAAATAATTTTTTTTTAAAACAATATATTCTTTTAAGATAAAACAAAAGAATAACTCTTTTCCGTTTTTTGTTTTTTTTTTCGTTTTCTGCTTCTGCATCTTAGGTGTTGTCTCATTATTTATCTGCATGTTTGATTAGGCACGACTTTTATGCCAGATGACCTGCCTCAAGCTGCCCTCCCTAATATCTCCAGGTCTGGGTCTGGCACTGGTCCCTCTGGTCTTGAGCAATTACAGTGGCCGGGTGTGGGTTTCTGTGTGGGGAGCTAAAGCATCTCTGGGATGCAGGTATAACATCATCGGTCAGTTGTAAATAGCAGCAAGCTAGCAAAGAGATGTATGCTAATCCAGAGCTTGCAAGTGTTTTTTTTAAATACATTTACTTTTTTGCGCATTTTTGTGTTGGATAAAAATGATTGTAATGGTGTAATGTCAGTAAAATAACATAACATAACATAACATAACATAACATAACATAACATAACATAACATAACATAACATAACATATTATACCCTGACATAATCATCATAACATAACATAACATAACATATTATACCCTGACATAACATAACATAACATAACATAACATAACATAACATAACATAACATAACATAACATAACATAACATATAACATCAACATAACATATAACATAACATAACATAACATAACATAACATAACATAACATAACATAACATAACATGACATCCATCCATTGTCTAGACCCGCTTGTTCCTAATCAGGGTCAAGGGGATCTGCTGGAGTCTTAGCTGTCATTAGGAGAAAGGCAGGGGTAAAACCTGGACAGGTCACCAGTCCATCACAGCGCCACATAACATAACATATTATAACATAACATAACATGACATGACATGACATGACATGACATGACATGACATGACATGACATGACATAACATAACATAACATAACATAACATAACATAACATAACATAACATAACATAACATAACATAACATAACATAACATAACATAACATAACATAACATGACATCCATCCATTGTCTAGACCCGCTTGTTCCTAATCAGGGTCAAGGGGATCTGCTGGAGTCTTAGCTGTCATTAGGAGAAAGGCAGTGGTACAACCTGGACAGGTCACCAGTCCATCACAGGGCCACATAACATAACATAACATAACATGACATGACATGACATGACATGACATGACATGACATGACATGACATGACATGACATGACATAACATAACATGACATGACATAACATGACATGACATGACATAAACACAACAACATAACAAAACATGGCAGGGGTAAAACCTGGACAGGTCACCAGTCCATCACAGGGCCACATGACATGACATGACATGACATAACATATTGTAACATGACATGACATAACATAACATAAAATAACACAACATAACATAACATAACATGACATAACATAACATAACATAACATAACATAACATAATACAGACAAGGACAAATCTGTTGGTAGTACCCATAAAAGGATAACTTACAGTTTTCTTTACTACATCTTGTAACTGACAAAAATGATTGTCGTATGTCACTGGTTTTTTAATATATTATTGATATTTTTAATTTACATTTCATTTTCTGTCATACAAAATATTAAAAATAAGAACACAATCAATTAATCATTCGATCAATTTTAGCAAATTTCAGTCTGGCTGACTGGATCAGGAACTGATTTACTTTACTGACTCTGGATTTTACCATGTTTTCTTTTTTTTGAGGTTTTATTTGCCCCTTGGGGTAGCATCTGCACTAGCTTTTGGTTTTATTTCGGGGTTAATTTTTCCCTTATGGCCACATCCAGAGGGGTAGAATACTGTCCCAAAGATCTTCCTAATAAGCTTTACGGCTGGAGTCACAGGGGCATTAGGATGCATGATGATGATCTTATAGCCTTTATCTTTATCATTGTTATCTATAGTTTGCTTGTTTGAGAGTTTTAGACTTCTCTCTACTTCACATTTTCTGCTTTATGTTCAGCATTGTGCACACACAATAGACGGTGGACCTCTAGTGGCAAAATGATGTAAATACAGTTGATATTTAAAACGGTTACTCAAAAACAATGCTAATTCTTGTGCTCCTAGCAGGCTTCGCCTTTTCTTCAGACCTCTTCAATGCTTTATGGATGCTTTTTGATTTTCTTGCTTATTTTTTTCAGGGAAAAGGTTTCAGGGAAAAAGTATACATTTTTTGCCGGATTAGACACCATTTTGTATTGAAATATCACTTATTAGTCTCAATACAACCAACAGGTTTTTGACTTCACTCCTGTATTTAAGTTAGTACTTTATTTGAGTTACGTACGGTACTTACATGCTGTCCCTATGTTAGTTGAACTTAGTTTTAAGGCTTCCTTGTAGTTGTCCAAATTTATCCCACTGTCCAGAAAGGTGCATAAAGGTGGAAAGCAACCTAAAATTGCCCGCCACCCTCTTTCATTCAGTGTTTCTATAATTGCCTCCCGAATGAACTTATATACGCTCACAGGAAGTTTGTTTACAGTTGAACATTACCGAATGGGGATTTCAGTAAGTGTAAGCAGTTTAATCTGTTCTATTCTGGTTGTTTAGCATTAGGTTTGCAATTTCCTACAAAAAGAAAGTGATAGATACCTTCCTGGTCACTGAGAGCTGATGTTGGAGAGTTGTTGGGATTAAAGAGTGAGTGATGTAACTGTTTAAATAAATCAGGTAACTGGATCTAGTGTAATGGGATCAGCATGAAGCTTTTGGAAGTTGTTTCCAGTGGCTTTTGAAATGCATTGTGGGAGGATAAACAGTCTTTAGGTGACCTGCTGACTGTAAACATGATTTTAGATCTGTGTTATATGACTAATTTGCTATTAGAAAGAGAAAAAACTTAATATATGGCTTAGATCTAGTCTCTGTTGATTGGTGTGATAACCAAAGGTTGTAACAGGTACAAGGGCAAAGGATTTTGGAGACATTCTAATTTGCCCATTATTGTTTTTACTTATTCAGCTAATCTTTCCTTAGTCTTCAGAGGCTCTTTGACTATTGGCTCTCTAGCTGGCAGTCAGGTCAGTCCAAATAGTTGAGAGAGACAAATTTTGGCCTGGGCTAATTTTCATCATCTGGCTAAATTACATTATCTGGTTGATAGGATTCGACTGTCTATAAACCACACTAGACAGAGAGTTGTTTGTTATTTACCAATAAATTGGTTTACATCTCAGCTAAATGACATTCTTGTACATTTGGGGTAGCAGACTGCAGTAAAACTTGATTTGCTAAAGCTAGCGCTGTCACCTGCAACATTAGGATGTAGGTCTGGCTTATAATGTCCTTTTGATAATGTCCACATTTAAGTCATTTAGGAATATGTCCTGGCATTGCACACCTTGAGCCAGATGCTTTGGCCCATTTATGTTGTAGTACTGTTTCTATTTACAAGAACATGCTGTTTTAATTTTTATATCTCCTGTTTGTATTTCGGATACAAAAAAAGGAAAAATCTGTGTGTGCATCAGAGTGTGTGAGCGGAGTTATTCTGCCTAGAGTTTGGAGAAGGGTGTGGTTGTCTGTTGTTAGGCGCGCTCCACTTATGCTCTATCACAAGCTCCCACTCATGTTAACAGCCTATAATGTATGTTGCATATGTTTCAAATGTTGACAGAACACAGTAAAATGACGATTTTCCTAAATAATGTTTCTATCTATCTTTCATATAATATTTACAGTGGAGCATTATTAGAGTGAACATAGAGGAAGAAATAAGTGAGGAGGGATTGCAAAGTAAGTATACTTATTTCTTCCTCTATGTTCTCTATGTTGGAGATAACAGTCCAGAGCGGAGCCAGAGTGCAAAGATTAGAAAAGGCTTTGGGGCCTATAAAATTTCTAGTGGTCTACTAATATAGTTAGCTATGAATTATTTTTGTATCAATATGTAGCTTCTGTTGTCGAATTGTGCACTTTAATCTTAGCAATTGGTGGCTCATGATTAAGGTGGTGGACTACCAACCAGAAGATTGTGGGTTCGATTCCCAGCTCCACCAAACCACCACTGCTGGGCCCCTAAACAGGGCCCTTAACCCCTAATTGCTCAGTTGTATAAATGTAAGTCGCTCTGGATAAGGGCGTCTGCCAAATGCTGTAAATGTAAATCTGGTTTTAAGCCATTTTTCGTTTCTTTTTACTTTTACATTTGATGCGTGTTTCCTGTCTACTATGCTCCCATTTACTAAATATGTGTGTTTTTGTAAAATCTTTTTGTCTTAGAAATCGGAAGAGTATTTCGTACTTTATAGACATAAAGCTTTATAAAAGAGTCATAAGGTTATAAGAAAATGACTTAACTTCCTTATCCATTTCAGGGCGTTTAACCAAAAAGCATTTAACAGAAGTTTCTACGAACTGGGGTAACTAGGAAGGCTTTATGCTGGTAATTCCCTCTTTACTGCACAGAAAGATTAGTTTAAGCTAAACATGGATATTCTACTGGGTTTCTATTAGATGATGTCATAAGTAACTAGATTTATTAAGTGTGTTGAAGCCATCGTTATGTTGCACTTGTATCTTGAATCATTTTTTTAAAGGCTAGGATTTTATCAATATTATATACAATAAAATGTAATGATAATTAATATATAAATTTATTTATTTATAGTTATTGATTAAAATTAAATTGTAAAATGTAGCTGTTGTAAATTTTAGTCTTTTCTGGTATAAAAAAAGTTATGTAAGTCAGAGTAAAGTGTAAACAGTAACATTCCTAGCATTTGTCAGACGCCCTTATTCAGAACAACTTACATTTATCTCTTTTATATAACCGAGCAATTGTGGGTTAAGGGCCTTGTTCAGGAGTGCAAGAAGTGATTTGGTGGTTCTAGGAATTGGTCCATGATCTTCCAATTAGCAGTCCAACACTTTAACCACTGTGCCACCACTTCCCCAAATGATGGATGGTACCTTACATTTTGCATAGGTCAATACCAACATTTACTGAAAGACATTTCATTGTTCACCACCCGAAGCTGTTAATTGAAATAGATGGCTTTTGTGTTGTCAGGATTAAATATATTGTGTACAAGCAAATTAATTACCTAGTAGTGATAAAGCACCTAGTACATAAGATGGCTCTATTGAGTACCATTAAATGAATCTTCAAAATGTACATGATGTAAATGTAAATGATGTTAGAGTAGTAGACATTTGTTGTATTATGTAAGATTATAATGTTTTTTTAAAATATATTTTTAGTAAAATCTTTTATGTGTACCTTTTTACCAGCTTGTTTCTAACTCTGTCTCTGGCTCAGTGTGTCATGTAAGAAACCTTTAAGTACAGTACACAGCGTAATAGGATTAATGGGATAGAAGATTCATGGGATAGAAGATTATCTGAGTATGAGGACGCATGTGCAGGATTAGAGTAATTTAATAGGTCTGTGGGTTAGTGTGTCAGTGTTTCAGTAATTCGCTAGGTTTCCCTGGATTACACTTCTTTATATTAACTACACATAGCAGTCCCCCTGGTTGCACTTTAGCTCTCTACATTTTATATCTGGATAAAAGGCGATAAATATAATACGCTCTGAATAACGTATCTGTTAAATGTAAGAAATGTAAATTATATAAAAGACATTTGCTTGTGTATGTTTTGCTTATTTGTGTTGCTTGTATGTGGTAAAGTATTTTTGGGGCTTAAACCTACATTATATGAACAGAAATCCAGAAACACAATCACTTACGCTATCACGGCAAAAACAGGCCTTGATGAATTTGGTTAAGATTTTTTTATAATAGCACAGATGCTATTGATCAAATGAATATAAGTATAGTGCTGAGGCTGGTGTGTCCGTGACAGAACCGCCCCCCTTCCATGGCCCACTCCTGGAGGCCGAATAAAATGTCGTCCTGGCAGTCGAACCCTGCCACGTAGGGCTGGGTCTCAGAAATGGGACTCAGCTAGAACAGCGAGATGTCGTCCCTGGGGACCCATGACCTCTTTTCAGGACCATAGCCTTCCCAGTCCACCAGGTATTTGAGTGGACAGCCCTGATGTCTGGACCTTATGATTTTCCTAAGGTAAGCTGTTTCATCTTCCAGAACCATTGGGAGACGGGGTTTGTCCAGCAGCTCAGGCTCTGTGAAGACAGGATAGGTGAGTGATAAGGTTTAAGCAATGAAACATGGAACGTATAGGGGGTATCCTGTACTGGGCTGGGAGCTGAAATTCATAAGACACTGGGTTAACTTGTTTGGTAAGCTTAAATGGTTCGATATATTTGGGAAATAACTTTTTGCTCGGGAGGTGCATTTGAATGTCTTTGGTAGAGAGCCATACCTTCTGCCCCTTTTGGAAAGTCGGGTCGGGATTCCTCCAGACATTCCTCCAGACATTTGCTTTTTGCTTTTGGCACCTTACTGCTCCCTGTAATTGTTGGTGAGACGAGTCCCAGACATTCTTCTCTCCTGGAACAGAAATCCACTGATGGAATGTCCAAAGGTTCCCCTGGACCAGGGGAATAGAGGTGGTTGGTAAATGAGTATGCATTGGAATGGCGTAAGGCCTGTGGTTGGTTGCCGTAAGGAGTTCTGAGCATACTCAGGCCAGTGCCCCTATTCTTCTAATGCTCTTTCCTATATCTATTCCTATAATTTTTGTTTAGCTCTGGTTAGTTTCTTTTGAGAAAAAAGCACATGGATGGAGTCTCTGTGGATTTCCATGGTGCTCTGACAGGAGTGCCCCCACTCCTAATGAAAATGCATCTACTTCAACCACAAAAGGTTTTGGGGCATTGGGATGTAGTGGAAGGGTGCAGTGGTAAAGAATCGTTGAAGCCAGGCCATGAGTGGGCCATCTTTTTTTCCACAAAGACGAAGATAGAGGCTGCTGGAGATGTGGAAGGTTAAATGTACCCCTGTTGCAGTGCCTCGGCTATGTAGTCTTTCATGGCCTTCTATTCAGAAATGGAGAAGGAATATATTTTCTCCCGGGGCACCAGTTTATTTGGGAGAAGGTCAATTGCGCAATTCCACCGTCAATTTGGAGGAAAGCAGAAGGCCCTCTCAGGGCAGAATATATGTTGAAAACATTTGTACTCGGGGTCAACTGTGCTGGAACAGTTTTCAATAGGTCTTTCTGTGGACGTGGAGTTTAATAGCGTTTTCTAAACTGTCTGGTAAAGAGTAAGCAGAAAACACTCAGGGAAACAGAAGTCCACCCACTTCCAGATCTCGCCTGTGCACCAAGACACTGTGGGGATGTGAGTAACCAGCCAGGGCCGTCTGAGGACAATGTCAGCTGTGCTGTCCTCTACAACCAAGAGCTTAATCTCCTCTCTATGCAACCGCCAAACTTGCAGTCCAATAGGTCAAACATAAGCATATACGCTTCCTATAATTGCTAACCAGCTTTTTGCATGTCTCCACTGGTATTTTTGCCCATTCACCTTTAGCGATGAGCTCCAACTCTTTCAGGTTGGTGGGTCTCCTTGCCATCACTGTGATCTTTAGCTCCCTCCACAGATTCTCAATTGGATTTAAGTCAGGACTCTGTCTGGGCCACTGCAAAACATTAATGTTTTTGTCTGCTAACTATTTCTTCACCGCTTTTACTGTGTGTTTTGGGTTGTTGTTGTGCTGAAATGTCCACTGGTGCCCAAGTTTCTCTGAAAGCCTAATGTTGTTGTTGTACCTCTCTCACTATTCTCCTGGCCAGCACAGATGTCACTTTTGGCTTCTGACCACATCCTCTGAACATCTTGTATTTTTTAATAATACTTTGCACTGTAGCCACTGGAACTTCAAAACATTTAAATATGGTCTTATAGCTCTTTCCTGACTTGTGAGCAGCCACAATGCGCAGCCGCAGGTCCTCAGTGAGCTCTTTTGTCTTAGCCATGACTATCCACAAACCAACAGCAGAGAGCTTCTGTTTTTCACCTGTTGAGTTGATTAAAATGGCTGTTCCTAATGAATCAGGGCAATTAGGATGCTTTAGAACAGCTTGGAATGGTATAGAACTTTGGATTTTCCCACAGACTGTGACAGTTTGCAAAGGGTATGAATAATTTTGGACATACATTTACATTTGCAGCATTTGGCAGTCTTGTGTTGTCCACCTGCATAAGCTTGGGATAAGGTAATGGAGGCATTGATTTTCTGGCCAGCAGTGACAACTGGTTGGGATCTGAGTCCTTTGGCTTTCAACACAACTCCAGCGTTGCTCTGCCACATGGATTTAGAGCTGGATAAAATTTTTGAACCCCATCGAGTCATCATAGGCATCGAGGAGCAGTCTTATGGAGGGCTCGAGTCCTTGCCGGTATGTTGTGGCTAAAGCATGCTTGTTCCAGCTACTAGAAGCTGCTAAAGTGCGGAGGTGGAGATCACAATCTTGTATTAAGCTTAATGTTAATGTAATTTGTGTAGAAGTTTCTGCACTACTTGAGCTACAAAAGAACTTTGCTTTGCTACAATGAAGCTACTAAGAAATGTAGTTAATTAAGTGGCAACACTATTGACCTACACTTATTTGAAGGAAACTTATTTATTCCATTAAATTTTGTGCTTCAATTCTGCAATCTTCATTATATAATTAAGATAAGCTATTTTGTAAAATTAATTTTTCCAGTAGCTGCTTATTAGAAAATACGAATACAAAGAATAAAAAAGAAGCAAAAGAGAAAATGAAATAAAATGAAATGAAATGGAATATCAGGCAGTTTACAAATATAAAAATATGAGTTGCCACACTGGTAGAAAATGTGTTTTCCATGTTTTCCGTTGTAGACTTTGGTGGTCTCAGTCTGCGGCTGTATTAACTCCTGTATGTAATTATGTATGCAAGAATTAGACAATCCTTACAGATATCTTAAATTTCATAACAGGACAATAAGTTTGCTATTGCAATGTAATTATGAATGGCAAATCACCAAGACAGGATGTAAAATTCAGACACAGTTTTAGTTTTTTTAAAGGTTGCTCTATTTAATACAATGTCAGTGTCATGTTTTGGACAGCCCCTGAGCACATAGATATAGGGCCTGGGTTTTGCTCTCACATGGCTGAATTGCCACACTGGTAGAAAATGTGTATATAAACAAAGACCACAAACATCAGGTATGGTGTATGGAGCTGGTAAAGTGTTTGCACACTATCCCTGACCTCTGATGTAATGCAGTGCCTATTAACCAAGCAGGCAAAAGACATGAGAATGGAATACCAACTCTTCTGCAAATAGAAAAAGATCTGCCAGGAAAAAGAAAAGACCAGAGAGCTGCTTCATCAAAAGATCCATGCCCAGCTAATACAACCCTCCTACATCCCCAAGAGCATGCAAACTCTGGCTGGACAGGTGTGCCTTACGCAGCTCTTCTCTCCTGATCCCTCAGTGTTAGTCAAGGTCAAAGGGAAGCATACTTCCATCCTACTGTAGCTCGAACAGCAAATCCTATAAAAACATTGGTAGTATCATATGTCCATGGCAATATCTGTAAGGTTCCTGCTGCATAAATAACTATTTGTAGCTATGAAATAGAGTGGCCCAACAAATCGGGCTGACCTCCTTCTCTTCCCTTCTGAACGTCCAGGACTGCCGCAGTTTTATTCACCGCTCTGGGATGCAGGTTCCAACACAGTGGGTCTGCAGTCCTCAAGAAGGAGATGCATACTCATGGTCGGAAATTGAGGCATGTACCTGCACTAACCCTTTTCTGTTTTTCCAGGCCTTTCCAAAAGTCCCCAAAGTAGTCGGTGACCAGACCCCTAATTCTGCTCCACATAATAGGTGTGAAAGATAGGGCTTGGATCTTATCAGGCTGCTCCCAACATTACAGTCAACAAAAACCATTGGTCCTTTCAAAAGAATTGGTCCTCTTCTTTTCTCCCTCCAACATCCAACATGACATCCAACTCACCTTTTCCTTTTATGTCTTGCACACCACTCCCTCTGCCCGGATCGCAGAATGTCTGGTAGACATATTATTGTGGATGGCAGCTCATCAGCTGAAACCTAAACTCTTCTTCCTAGCTGATTCTTCTCTATACCAGGAGCTTGCAATCACCACAGACAGCTTGCTTATCTCAACTTCAACCACTGCTCACAACTTTGGGGTAATCATGGACAATAAACTATCCTTTTTCTTATGTTGCTGAATTGACATGGTTCTGGGGATTTATAATTTACAAATCAGAAAGATTCGACCATTTCTCTCCATGCAGACCACTCAGTTGCCTGTATAGTTATTTGCAATTTCTAAACTAGACTACTTTGACTTGACTTCTGTAATTCTATATGTTTCAGGCAATTAGTAACATTTTAGAAGCCGTATTCTGCATTAAGATCTCAATGTGCTTCAATGCTTAATTGTGTCCAGAGTTTATTAATACAAGTGATTTTTTGCTTTACCTTTTGGAATGTACTTTGATTTAATGCATAGCAATAAGAAGGTAAAGACTTAATATTAGTTCCAACTTATCGAGCATTTTAATACATTTCTTAGTGGTATTAGGTTTTGAAAAAAAAATAAATGTTTGCAGGGCAAATAGAGACAGTCCATAGAAAAACTAATTCATTTGTTTGCCTAAGCAAACACACTCTTTGCCTTTCAGACATTATTGATTTTAAGTGATATAAATCAATAACAGAGCATATACAGTTTTTGTTTTATTTAATTTAATAAACTATATGAGCATATAGGGATTTTCGTAATCCAAAAAACATGCATATCTGAGTCTGTTATATTCTATCATTTTTTTTCCAATTTGGTCTTTTTTATATTACACTAATGTTTATAAACATGTTTTGATCTTTTTAAAAAATAAGAAATAATACACTACTTGCTTAATAAGTAAAATATTTATTTTCTTGCAATAGAAATAAAATTAACAAAATTACACTATAGAACACAAGATTGTCAAAAATATAATAACTATACCTCTGAGCAAACTTACCATATATAAACTTACCAAACAAACCTATATTGTTACAAAATTATATAAATTATATTAAAAATAGATGACTTTTGAGAACTTGACTTACAATATTTCTATTTAGCACAAGTTACTATGCATTTAACAACAGCAATGAAAATGGAGAAACAAATAATTAAAAAACAATAAAAAAAAAAGGAAAGCATTCAACTTATTAAATTATGACAGATAAAGTGCAACATAAAAAACACTTTTCCTGGAAATCCTGCATGTTTTCTGTTTAAACATGAAAGTTATAAAGGCAAAAGTTAGATAAGCCCAGGTATTAGAAAGACTTTGTTCTTTTTCTGTGGCCCTGATGGTGAAATCGAGAGAAGTGTCAACATGGAATATGAAGCAAATAATGATGCTATAACCCTGAAACATCTCCAATATGTTTTGGGACAGGAAGTGCTTTAAAAAGTCAATGAATTGCCAATTTTGCAAACTCATGACAAGTGATGTCTTTGTCGTTCATGGTTGAAGAAAAGCTTCTGCAATGTATTTTAGCATAAACTCAAAATGTTTGCCTAAAACCCCCAAATCTACAAGTCTAAGCAAAAACCCCCAAATCTACATGTCTAAAGAACACAGTTTAAGTTAAAATACCTGAATAAAACATCTCAAACACACACACACACACACACACACACACAATGCTCATTTGCTGATGACTAACGTAACAAAAACAGTACCTAAAAAGCTTTGAGAACTTTGGTAAAACGTATGTTTCGACTGAATATGCAAACTTAGACATAATCTAATTTATATCTAAGCCTTACAGTTTAACTGCAAGCAGACCTGTGTAACATTTACCATAATGTTTTCTTAGACCTTCATTTCAGCATGTGGCAATAATTAAATGTTTACTAATCTTATTGGGTAACCAAGCAGAGGTCAGGCCAGTGGCCTCAAATAAAAACTAATCAAACAATACAGTAAAACGACTTGGAGCCTCCCTATGATCACTATAGAGGTGTCGATTTAGAACTATAGCAAATATATGCATATTTAGAAATTTACACTATATGGCCACAGTTAGTGGACACCTTACCAGCACACCCATACCCAAGCATGTTTTTCCACAAACAGCTGGAAGCAAGAAAATGTCTAAAATGGCTGTATGTCGTGGCTGATATCTTATTTTACTTCTTTTACTCTTTTCTAAGAGGCTCAAACACTGTTCCAGCATGACAATGCCCCTGTGCACAAAGCCCCTGAGCTCCATGAGTCCTGCCCTTAACCCCACTAAACAACTTTAGAATGAAGTGGAACAACAACCAAAACCCAGACCTCTTTACCTCAACTCATGTTTTTGTGGCTCAATGAGTACATTACCACAGACAAACTTCACAAACTAGTGAAAAGCTTGGTTAGAATTGTGGAAGTTATAATAGGAGAACGAGGCAAAATTAATTTTAAGTTAATTGAGTGGTTAAATGATGTTCAACTGGATTACTGTATATAATTTCTTTCTGGGTATTTGAGTTGTATTTATAATCTCAGAAACATTTATGGTAAAATCCCTTTCTGCAATGAGGACTTGTTTATGAGACTCCCTTTTTGTTTATGTGCATCCACAGGACTCTACAATCATATCAGGCACATCAGTCTTTACAATGCTGTGCTGCGAGTTAAAATAGACCATGGAGAGTGGACGCCTCTGGATAGGAACACAGCAAGATGAGATAGCAGTCTGTATGCCATTAGCCTTTAACTGGCTGAACACTGTGGCATGGAAGGAAGAAGCGATACCTGGTGAGCCAGCCAAGTGCTGCGGGCATTGGCCTATACAGTAGTTCATGTGGTAGCCCTCAGGGGCGATGATCCAGTCCTGCCACTGAATGTCTTGGAACTTGATGTAAAAGTCCTTCTTGCAGCAGACGCTGTTATCATCACCACAGCTCAGAGAGCGCTTGCTTACTGTGTGCTTTGAGTCATCATCACGAAGCTGTACCTGTGCCACCAGGTAAGACCTCTGAGATGCATCAACATTACTCTGACTGCACAGGTTTTGGCCTCCTGCTTCGCAGTGCACTTCTAGCTGCAAGCTCTGCTGCTCACCATCTAGGAAGGTCTGCATGGTATAGGTAATGGGAAAGGATTGCCACCCACCCCGTGCTACCTCAACACTGCGTTGGAGCAGGAGGGTGCGATTGCCACTGCTTGTGTCTAACAGATACACTTGAGCAGAGACTCGAGCAGCCGGGAGGGGACTGTTTGCTGGGTGCACATAGACCCATAGAGAGGACTGAAGCACCTGAATGTTTTGTCCTTGCTCCTGCAAGAACTGGAAGGACAAAATGGAGCTGTCACCACTGGAATCCTTAACATCTGAAAAGAAAGTGATTTGTTTTTAGAAAAGAGTGCAATGCAGAGGATAAGAAATTATAAAAAATAGGGAAAGTGGTAACTCAGTGGTTAAGGTTGAATATTGTAGCTTGCATTTCAAGTACCACCAAGCTACCACTGCTGGCCCCTGTGCACGGCCCTTAACCCTCAACTGCTGCAGTTACATAACAAACATTACATAAATGTACAGTAAAGCACTCTGGATAAGGACGTCAGCCAAATGTCAGATAAACAGAAATGTATTTTCGTGTAACTGTCAGAAGAAGAAAAGGGTAAAAAGTTTTGGAAAATAAAAAATAAACAGGGTCTCCATGTTGTTTATTTTGAACACAAATATAAAAGAAATTTTATAGCATAAAATTCACATCATTTATTCATTTTTATTGTTCTTTTTTTAAACAGGGTTCCATGAACACTGCAAATTTAGGCAGAAACTAGTTATTTTGTTAATCTGTCTATCCAAAAGCTAAAATAAATGTCAAACGTTCTGTATGAAGAAAACTACATCACCTTTATCAAAAAACAAACAAAAAGAAAATGATTTACCCTTTGAGAAACTATTTTGTTGCATTAAAATGTTTTTTAGACCTTTATTGACGACAACAGTGTTTTATTCGAATAAGCCAAAACATATGACTACCGCACCATATGAAACACCACTAATTCAGTAGCACACAAAGTCTTGGATTTTTGTATTAAAGCTGCTAACATTATTCTGGTTTCTAAACGTGGATTCTTCTCTCCTTACCCATATTTGCAAAGCTGACGATTTCGTACGCCTGGTCTGAGTGCTGTGTGCTGGCGAGGTGTTTCTCCAGCTCCACTGTTCCATCTACTCTTACGCGTCCCGCATGCAGCTTGCGCAAAGCAGTGGCGAGGGCGGCACGAGGCAACGTCTGCGTAATGTTGGGTCTCTCCCGCAGGTGAAGTTTGCTCAGAATCTGCTTTTTGGCAAGTTCAATAAGGAACTGCTCATCTGAGCCCTTGTCCATCTGTTGAACGCCGCAGGTCGTGCAGCCAGTCACCGCTCCCAGGATCTCGGGCACGAGTGCGCTCAGAAGCACCAGCAAAGTGAGCACAAACCGACGCCACCCATCGCCACACAGGTATGTCCAGACTGCTGGATAGAGGAAAGAGACCGGGGTCGAAGCTGAGTACATTTTGGAGACACTTTTGGACTTGAGATTCACAAGGATGGGACTTTAAAAGTGCGCGCAAGAAGCGGCGATGGCGACTTTTATGCGCGGCTGAATGTGGAGGCCGGTTTGTGGCAGTGGTAAAGCAAAATTGGGGTAATCCACCAAAAGTTATGACACGTCCAATGAGCGCACCAATGAACGAGACAGAACGAGCTAACGCTGGCGTGCGTACGCACAGGAACACACACACATACCCCCCCCCACCACCCCCCCCCCTCCCCCCACACACATTCAGGCGCAAAGCAGCGACAGAGACACAGGGACACAGAGAGACAGATACAGAGAGAGACAGATGCACGGTAACTGCACACGGTATTTAGTAAACAATATATATTTATTCATCGTCCTTAACCACACGAAAGCACACAGAATGAACACACTACGTGCAGTTATGCCACACTAGAAAGCCAAAATGCTGTCCTCTATTTAGCGCATCACTGAAAGAGAGAGAGAGAGAGAGAGAGAGATCCACATATACGCACACCCCCATTAACACACACATCCCTCTTTGTTTCATATACTTTTTTGCTATTGTCTATTATGTTACTATATATGCTGTTACTATATATGATCATACTAATAAAGCCTTTTGTTTTAGAAAGAGAGAGAGAGAGAGAGAGAGAGCTCTAAGTCCAGAGCTCATGATCTTTATCCCAATGACCTCCATCCTGCCACACATCCAAACCAAACACTTCAGGAAAGCATGCGGAAGCACGTGTTGTAAATATCGTGCAATCGGCTGTTCACCTCTATGGGAAATAATTGACCCAATCTGACGGTATTCGGGGGGGGGGGCGTAATGGAGGCATCTATTTTTATAGGGGTTGTTTGTTGGAGAAACTCTGACTTAAAGCCTATGCAAGTGCTTTGCGCACAAGGCTTTCCACATGTCGGCGTGCACGTGTAGGAAACCTATAGTAATAATAAAGTGTCGCACAGTTGAGTGGAAGTGTTTCTCTCCAGTTGATCTAATTTAAATTGGTTCATTAAATTGAGCGCTTTTGTAAACTTTTATCAGAAAGACGAGTCGCCGTCTAGCAGCAGGTCCCTGCAAGTGCAACAATATTGAGACACGAAAGTATTAGGTCACAGTCAAGTTTTGAAATGTGTTTTTATTCAGACTATTAAAATCCGATTGCTATAATCCGATCGATAAACAGAAAAAATATACATAATCTCAGCACACTGAAGCTGACCAGAGACCCAGAGGAGACTAATAGCTTGGCACTAACCTCAACACACACACACGTTTGTGTACATTTAGAGTAAGCTATTAGCAGAAACAAACAGACATTTTCAGGAAAACTTCACAAAAATACACAGAGGGCATCTTGACAAACCCCACCTTCAAAAGCACTTCATGCCAATAAAACACTATTGAATTCAATTAAGACAGAGAGAGAGAGAGAGAGAGAGAGAGAGAGAGAGATGCATCATATTTCAATTCAAGTTTTAAGTTTGTATAAGAATTGATAGCTTAGTAACGCTTCTCACCTTACTAAGTAACACAACATCACATAGTGTGTCTCAGTGTGTCAGGTGTAAATATTTTTTTTTCATTGAATACTTTTTGTATTGAAACGTTTAGAGGAAAGCTGAGGAAAGCGGAGATCACTCCAAAGGCAAAAAAGCTACAGTTCAATTATATATATTTTTTCAAATTGTCTATTCTTTCTTTTTGTACAAAAAACTTGCATCATGCAATCATGCAACAGTGAGTTATTCTGTACCTTGGACTAAACCGGTGCAGATCTGGATTTTACAGGTGGCCTCATATGCACACTGTTGATTTTGGAGCAAAGGTCACAAGAACCTTCCAACTAAGAGAACCATTAACCTTCAAATATATCTGTCTGGATATCTAGGCAGTGATGTCACTTTAATTACTGTTTAGTCATGTGGTTTAAGAGCCTAATGACTGATAAAACGGGTCCATCCTGTAATACTTACAGTGAAGGTGACCAAACCTAAATCAGCTGATACTTTTCATGCTTTTATGGTCAAAGGTATATCTGGGTCTAATAATACGGTACTAATAATTATAGGGAAAAAAATAATTGGTAAAATACTAATTTAGGATACACAATAAAATCAAATAATACAATTATTAGCTACTGTACAAATAGTATTAATATTTCTAATTACTTGTTACCTTTTGCTTTGAGACACATAGCTGGTGATGAAAGGTTTGGGTGATGAAATGGCGCAATGTATTGAGTAAAAACAAAGATACTATTGTGCTTGATTAAATGCATTGTAAACTTTATTCTACAGTACAAATATAAAAATCTTTATGTTATTGCAGGTTTTTTTTAGTGGGGGAGGGGTAATGGTGAAACAGGGGTGATGTGAACGTACAAAATAACGATAAAGAAACATAAAAAAGACATTATATAAGGATACTATATAAACAAATTGAGTATATAATATTAAATGAAAAAGAGACATACTAAAGACGTACTCATTGGACATACCTGCCAATTTGCACTCACCTTTTGCACAGTTGTATATAGTGCCTATTGTATATCAGTACACTGATAGTTGCATCAGCATTTTACCCTGCCTATCTGTTATACATCTGTAAATCTGTGTATATTCATTATACATCTCTAATCTGTTGCCATTTATTGTATATGTGTTTACATTCTGGTATGTTCACATCTACATTACATATATTATGTCTGACTCGTTGCTGTTTGCACATTTTATATGCTTTTTTTTATCATCTGTGTTCTCCGTATGTTCGCATGATTGTGTGTCCTTTAACAGAGACCCTTAATCTCATTGTACAATAGTACAATTACAATAAAAGCATTTTATTCTATTCTATTCTATTCTATTCTAAAGCTATAGTATTACTATTTATATGACTGTAAAGAACCTGATATACCACAGGGTGGCGCTACACAAAAGTAGAAAAAAGGTTGGGTCAAAAAGAAATTTGTGAAATAGTAAAACCAATGATCTTGGGGTGCTTTTAAATCTATAAATCATTTTGCAGGAAATGATTTCTAAAGAAAAGTTATATGTTTGGTTTGATCGTTTCTTAATTCGACACTGTATATTGATTAGCGTATAAAGAAGAACTGATAATATTGTGAATGTGGGGAATTAAACAGTGTTCAAAACAAAAAACCAAGCAAAAGACAGACACACTTTTATTTATATAATACCTTTTATATTTAGATATATAATAAAAACACAAACATATATATATATATATATATATATATATAAAACACATATACAATCTTTGGGATTAGTTGTTCTTTACAGTTTTGTGATTGTTATTTGCATTTATTATATTAGATATTGGATGTTCAGTGACATGTCTTCTGTACAAACCCAATAATAAAAGGAACAATAAAATTAACAAAATAATTTGTTGTACAACAGACGAGAGAATTGTCTAAAAGTAGCCGGGGAAATACTGTATATATTTGTTATACAGCAAATGATAGAATGTTTGCCCCAAAACAAACCATACTTACAAAAACCATCCAGACATTTTTGACAGTCTGATTTCCAGCTGTGTCCATAAAATTGATATAGATTGCATCACATCAGTTCTTATTTCATTGCACTATGGAACATCTAGTGCCTGTATAAATATTTTTCGATTTTATAAAGTTATTTTAGTCAACACAGCATCTTAACTTAGTTAAATAAAAACCCAGACAAAACAATAAACTGATTTTTTCACTGTCTGTACTAACTTTTGATCAGAGTTATTCTGCTTAAATCATTTTTATACATGATATTTCTTGCTGCATAAAATAATTTTGGTATCAATTTTAACACGATTGTCATTTGGCACAGCATAGTAGATATTTCTACTGTGACTCTGAATATCTAATTAGAAAAAAAACTTCATAGTTCTTTGTTTATAATATGGTTAATGCTAACAGTCGCTTGATCCATGGACTTTAACCATTGCATAGTAGTTGTTGTCAGATTGGCTGGTTTTAATATTTGAGGAGCTTCTGATCTCCAGGGATTTTTACTTACTGTCTCAAACCACAAAACATCCAGTGAGCAGCTGTAATTGGGACAGAAACTTCTTGTTAAGGTTCAAATCAAAGCAGGACTTTTGGACAAAAAACTCTTAATAAACATAGCGAGCGGAAAGGAATCTCAGAAAAAACAAAACTTGAGATGGATTGACAGCAACAGAACAGAAATGGAAGGCTATAGTGGCCACAATGTCACCAAAATAAGATAAAGATCGGGAAAATGCACCTGTTCTTTTTACATGAGATTGTACGAGGTGGTATAAATAAGTTTTGAGACACACCAACAGATGGCATGCACAGGCACAGAGAGCACAGTCCTGCCCGCAGCCTTGTAATGCCATCTGTTGGTGTGTCTCAAAACTTTTTGATACTCTCCCCATATAACGGCACTATTTCGCACAGGTACCTACACAACGTACAGCAGAATTGAATACACACCTGTAAAATATGACTTATATGCCAAATTTGATTACCCTCTCAATAATCTAATAAATTCTATGAAGTATTTTAAAAGAGTATTTACGACATGGTACGACATAGAAGATATCTATAGATGGCATTGTGAATACCTCTGTATAAACTGAAATACACGCTAGAAAGGTGATTTTCAGAATCTTGGCAGAAGAGAAACTTCCAACATGATCATGATCATGTGCTTGTTACTAAAGACCTGAGAGACCCGAATACTGTTCCAGCATGATAATGCCT
>VCAZ01000007.1:870000-977500 GCA_005784505.1 Bagarius yarrelli
CCGCTATGCGAC
This sequence comes from Bagarius yarrelli, assembly GCA_005784505.1. Lineage (NCBI taxonomy): Eukaryota > Metazoa > Chordata > Actinopteri > Siluriformes > Sisoridae > Bagarius > Bagarius yarrelli. The sequence goes on from VCAZ01000007.1 coordinate 870,013, forward strand.
ACACGCCGGTACGAGACCACTGTGCTACCACTTCCCCTCAAAATTTGTAAGTTAATGGCAGAGGAATAGGACAGTAGAACAGGTTGAGTCTTGCATATTGTTAATGAGTCCAGTCGCAGATGGGAAGGACCTGTTGAAAAAAGATTTTGTCTTGTTAAGAAATATATATATATATATATATATATATATATATATATATATTTTTTTTTTTTTTTACCACCAGCTGTGATTGGTAACTGCATATAAATTCAGTGTACGTACTAGTGTCTGTTCTATTGAGTACTGAGTTTAAAAATGAGTACTACTGAGTATTGAGTCCTGAACCTGATTGCGTTAATCAAATATTGTATTTGTTCTTATACAGCTTCCACTACTGCAAACTACTGCCTTGCTGCACAGTCCTTGTGTATATTATTGTCCTCAAAGATGTATATAAAATGTACTTTATACCTATATTGAAAAGTTATTTGCTTTCCGTAGAAATAATCTAAGAGAACATGACCAACATGCGCGAAGACCTTTACAAATGCCAGTAAAATCAGTGCAACTGTGAGAAGTGTGCTGCCCTGGACACGACCCCTGTGTTTCCTGTGAAATCATTTTATAGAAAACTATTCAACTGTTCCATTGTGAAAACGCTTGCTCTTGAAGCGTTATGTAACACGTCGTGTTTCCAGTAGAAATGCAGCCGGCGCAGCTGTAGTGAAACCCGACTCTCGTGTTCGTGTGAGTTATTAAAACCACAGCAGCTTTCATTCGCTCAGTGGCGTAAGCCGTTCCCGCCTCTCGCCCAGAGAAATTGATCATTCAGATAATTACAACTCGCTGTAAGTACAAGCACCACCGTCATAAATAATTTACATCCAATCCATTCGCTCAGATTTCATCACATTCGCTAAAATAACAGGTTCTCATTTTGTTGTGGTGAATTTCTAAAAGTGGTGTGTGTAATGAACGACACGGGAGCAAACCTCCACTAAGATAGACATCTATCTCTCAGCCAACCTCTACCGGCCCGAGATTCACATTGACTTCGTGTTAGTTTGACTTGTTTAAAGCTTCGTCTTTCTTTTCTTTACATGAAGCTGCAACAAACAAGAATTTTGATAGTCATATAATTAGCGATTATTAGAACAATTAACTAACATTTTGAGCTCATTGGAGTTCCTATAGTAACTGATAAATAAAACAAGAAAATGTTAAACTTTTTTGGAAGGTTTAAAACATTTATGTTGTATTATGTACTTGCTGCTTGCTGTTACTTCTTTTTATCTCTAAAAATAGAATAAAATGCTCTACTGATTCCACTTTGTTTACACTAAAACGTATTTAAATATAACATAATAATATATTCAACTTCATTGGCATTGTGCAGGGTACATGTACAGAGCCAATGAAATGCATTTTTCGCATATCCCATCTTAGTAAGTTGGGGTCAGAGCGCAGGGTCAGCTATGATACAGCACCCCTGGAGCAGGAAGGGTTAAGGGTCTTGCTCAAGGCCGGTGGTGGGGCTTGAGCCCAGGTGTTTCTGGTCTTCAGATCAGCAACTTAGCACCTTAACCATTTGAGCTACCACTGCCCCAAGTATGTTCTGTGCTGCCATCCTCACGGGTTTGTGGGACTATTCAGAACAACAAAGATATTTGTCCACATCCACAAGTTGTCAGTAAAGACGGCTAGTCATGTTAGCCCTAATAAAGCTGAGCAGGGTTCGATTTCCAGCACCACCAAGTTACCACTGCTGGGCCCCTGAGCAAGACCTTCAACCCTCAATTGCTCAGTTGTATGAAAGAGCTGAAGAAGATGGCCAATGAAGTGATGAAGTAGCCATTTATGTCTCCAGACCTAAACCCTATTGAGCACCTGTGGGGAATCCTTAAGTGGTGGGTGGAAGAAGATCCCAGCATGTGCAGCTCTGCTGAATTCCATGTCCAGGAGGATTAAGGTTGTGCTAGATAACAGTGCTCACACAAAATATTGACACTTTCTGTACTTATGTTTCCTAAAATTAGAGGGTTGTACTTTTGTGAAATACTGTAAATCAGTCTGGATAAAAGTGTCTGCCAAATGCTGTAAATGTAAATATGACATAAAGAGTTGAAAGGATTTCTGGGGTGATGGGTGATGCCGTTTGGAGAAATTGTTGCCATGACTAGCCCCAAAAAGCATAACACTGACTCTTAACTTGTTTTCACACAAGCGAGTGACAAAATGACAGACATGTATGGGCATGACCCAACCAAGCAGTTTCGGGGCAAGTGACAAGCACGCTCTGCTCTCACCAGCGAAAAGATACTTATGGGATGGTCGGTTTTTTGGGGGGGGGGATGGTAGCTCAGTGGATGATTGTTGGGTAGCTGACAGGCACCACCAAACTGGCCCCGAGCAAAGCCTTTTACCCTCAAATGCTCAGTTGTGTAAAAAAAATGAGCTGCATTGTAAGACACTTTGGAAAAAGGCGTCCATTGAACTTTTACCGTACAGGATACCAGATTTGTTTGGCATAAGCATGTGCATATTTTCTTTCCTGATATACATTTGCTTTTCCTCTATTTGTAACAGACAGGCACACATGCTCTGATGGGCTCATTACTCATTTGATTTAACTTTCATTAACAGCTTCTCAGATGCCAAGAACATTTTCCCCAAATATGCAAAACAGCTTTTACATTTCACACGTACAAACACTAATATTTCGACTTTCTCCATTTGGTCAAACTACACCAGAAGTCATCTTTCTCCTGTGCGAGAGCACTCTGATATTTGTCCAGAAGAGCTCCGTGTCAGCTAGAACAATGTGCAGCTTTATTTGTTGCGTTCCTCCTACGTCCAGCGGTGAGTCATAGACGCCGGCGATTCTGGCTCATGTTTAGCAGGAAGCACTGCTCAAATATTGATGAGGGAGAATCCACTGTATTACGTCGTAATGCGCCATGCATCTTACGCAATTCTCGTTGTCTACATTTAAGCAAAAAGTTTACTCAGGCTAGACTTACTTTTAGATGAGTTTCACAAAATCGTGACCTACCACAGACTTAACACTTTGACTGAAATTGGAATGAATAAAAAAGCCATTTATTTAGCAAATAATGTCGCAATATATCTAGACGTTTATCTGATTTGAAGCATATCAATCAGTGTAAATGGGTCATTGCATCTCTAAGCCACGGTTGACGTTACTGAAACCACACATCAGAAACATGCATGCGAATGGAGACCTACAGTACTTGTGCACGTGTTGTATCTCGACGCCTATTTTCTAATGTTGCTTTACAGCAGAAGCAGAATAGCTTTTTTCCGTTTCAGAGCTATCAGTGCTATTTATAGACACCTACTGGCACACCGATTGTGTGCTGCTGCTGCTGCATCTCTCTTCTCCCTTTCCTCCCTTACTCTCTCTTGCTCTTTTCCTCTTTCTTACACCAGCTTTCTAACTGTGCTGCGTTTTTACCATGCTGTTCATTTCTATACTCTCACCTTAAACTGATTCCTGTCTTTACTTCTCTTTTGCTATTTCCTTTTTTTTCTTTTATACCCCCCCCCTAATTTTCTGTTGCTTCTCAGCTCTTCTGTCTCTCACTCCCGCTCTCTTTCTCTCCCACTCTCTCTGTCTCTCTCTCTCTCTCTCTGTTTCTGTCTGTCTGTCTCTCTCTCTCTCTCTCTCTCTCGCTTTTGCTGGATTGTTGGAAGTTAATTATTGATGCTCGATGGAGGGTTTGTATTTCTGTTCTAACCAGTGAGCACCCTGGTTTCTGATTGGCCTATGGACGTACATGCCTTCTCAGGCAGTCGCACATCTAAAAATGAAAGTGGCTGAACTCAAACAAGGTTGTCTCTCTAACTGTTTAGTCATTGAAAAAAATGCTTTTTGACAATATACAGGCAGAACAAACACACACACGCACACACGCACGTTTCCACTTAATCTGGACTAAAGAGTGGCGCAGCGTTAAAAGGCTACAGCAGTTTGTGTGTCTGGAACACTCTGTTCTTGTGACTGTCCCTAAAAGAACACACAGCTTTCCAAACCAAGCCTTAAACTTACTTTTAATAGTATTCCTAGTCCAAATCTTACATAGACGGTTAATTATAAATAGGAATTGGCATTTGATTCAATATCTTATATTTTTAATCAATAATCAATTAATCGTTACTTTTTAACTACTTTTCTTTTGTTCGTCAAAACACTTAAGAAAGCCTACTTTTTTACATGGAAACTTTTATTTAGTTCTTCTTCTTGTAATTGTCGAGGGTTTCAATGATTTTATTGCAGCTCTTAAAAAGGCGATGCATTTTGGGTGCTTGTTGCAGGGAAATTGCAGGATTTATTTAGCCTAATCTTGGTTAAACAACCAGATCTGAAGTAATCTCACCTATAGCAGGCCGTATATATTTTCAATGCGGAATAAATTGTCAACGTAATAGATTCTTTTTCATTCTGTGTATAACATAAAGAAAGCAGGCGTTGCTAACTCACATGCAGCGCGCATGAGCCTAAATAAGAGCACGACCCGCAAAATTGACATCGAAATTGACATTCTCTCATAAATATTCTTGTACGTATTCAGAGAACCACCATCAATATGTGGATGAATACAATTGCATTCAACTGGGCGCTCACGTTTAACTTTCACTTTCACTCCACATTTGCGCAAACTGTGCATAGGGAGCGGCATCACTAAGTTTATTGTTGTTTATTGAAAATTTCTGCCTCTTCGAATGATGAATAAATACTTATAATGTCTGCGGTAAATCACTAGAGTATGGTGTTAATGCTAAGCACGCTAAATGCTTCACCCACAGGCCAATGTGGCATCCAAGTGTGTATATTGACAGTGTGGCGCAACTTCATTTGCTTTTCTGTATCAACAGGTGAATTTTGTATCCCAGCCTTCTTCACCTTTATCTTGATTGTTAAATTGATCGCCTGATTACATTTTTTTAACAGCAGTTTTTATTAGTCAAGCCTGCCTAGCTTTTTTTTAGCCTAGCTAACAGTGCAGTGGAGTTTTCCTCATGTAGCGCAGTATGTGATAGCTGATATGGGTGACTTTTGATATGGGCAAATGAAGTTAGACAACATTCGGTGTATGTCTGCTACTCTACCACCCCTCCCCTCTTTAGTCTGCAGTATGGGGTATTATTAGTACAGTATAGCATTCCTGATATAGACTGTCCTAAAATAGTGGTAAAAAAATGCTACATAGAAAATGTTTCTGTAAATAAAATTTGACATTAGTTTTGTTGAACGTGGTGATCAGGCAATATTGCAATATCAGAATGTAATGCTAACATTAGCAGTTCTAAATTTAAGTATTTTTCCTGTTCAAATGACTAAAAGAGTAAATGAGGAGTTGCACTTGCTGTGAACAGTTATGCACTAAATCTCTGTCAGCAGGACGGTCATTGTTGTGACTAAAACAAATGTTTTGATTGCACAATTGTTGGACCAGTTACAAATGGGAAACATTTAGACTAGTGCTATCTGCTGTCACCTACGTGAGAATAAATTTTAGTCCGAGTCTGGTTCCTCTTAAGGTTTCTTCCTCATATTGTCCCCGAAGCATTAAAGTTACATAACCTTGAAAAAGTATTTATACGCCTTGGACTGTTTCACATTACAACCACAAATCTTGATGTATTTTATGGAGATTTTATGTAATAGACTAACACAAAGTAGCACATAATTGTGAAGTGGAACGAAAATAATACATTTGTATTCACCACCTTTGCATCAATATTTTGTAACTACCAGTCTTTCGGGGTATCTTTACCAGCTTTGCACATCTAGAGACTGAAAGTTTTGCCCATTCTTTCCTTGCAAAATAGCTCAAGGTCAGCCAGATTGGATGAGGAGTGTCTGTGAACAGCAATATTCAAGTCTTAAAAGTATGGACTTTTACTGGTCCATTCTAACACACGAATATTCTTTGATCCAGACAATTCCAGTGTAGCTCTGGCTGTATGTTTAGGGTCATTGTCTTGCTGGAAGGTGAATCTCCTTTCCAGTCTCAGGTCTTTTGGTCTACAGGTTTTCTTTCAGGTTTGCCCTGTATTTAGCTCCATCCATCTTCCCATCAACTCTGACCGGCTTCCCTGTCTTTGCTAAAGAAAACATCCCCACAACATTTTGCTGCCACCACCATGCTTTCAGTGGGGATGGTGTGTTCAGGGTGATGTGCAGTGTTACTTTTCCGCCACACATAGTTTTTTGCATTAAGGGCAAAAAGTTCAACTTTGGTCTCATCTGAACAGAGCACCTTCTGCTACATGTCTACATTTGCTTGTGGCAAACGTATGTCGCTTTCAACAATGGCTTTCTTTTAATCACTCTTCCATCAAGGCTAGATTTGTGAAGTACACAAAGGTGGACAGATTCTCCTACCTGAGCTGTGAATTTCTACAGCTCCTCAAGAGTGACCATCAACCTTTTGGCTGCTTCTCTGACCAGTGCTCTCCTTGCTTGGTCTGTCAGTTTAGATGGACGGCCATGTCTTGGTGGGTTTGCAGTTGTGGCATACTTTTTCCATTTTTGGATGATGGATTAAACAGTGCTCCTTGAGATGTTAAGCTTGGGATATTTTTTATATAACTTGACCCTGCTTTAAACATCTCCACAACTTTATCCCTGACCTGTCTGGTGAGGTCCTTGGTCTTCATGATTCTGTTTGTTCACTAGTGTTCTCTAACAATCCACCGAGGCCTTCACAGAACAGGTGTATTTATACTGAGACTAAATTACACACAGGTAGACTCGATTGACTAATAAGGTGACTTCCGGATGCAATTGATTGCACTGGGTTGTATTTAGGGGTATCAGAGTACAGGGGGGCTGAATACAAATGCACGCCACACTTTTCAGATTTTTATGCACTTAAAATTTTAAAAACCATATATCACTTTTATCCACTTCACAATTATGTGCTACAATGTGTTGGTTTATCACATAAAATCTCAATAAAATACATTTAAGCTTGTGGTTGTAAAGTGACAAAATGTGAAAAAGTTCAAAATATCAAGAAAAAAAATATCAAAAAAAAAAAACACTTATGTTGAGCTACGTAAAGCACGTTTAAATAAAATCGGATTTTCCAAGAGGATATTCAGAAGTCTGTCACCCTTTTTAAAATAAATGAATAAAATAAATATAATGCACAGCGTTTAAAATAAAATGTGTTTTTCGCTAAGAAATTTTCCAAGAGGATAGACAATCTGTAATAGCGTAATAATGTTATGAAAAAAAAAAATTTACATTAAACCTGTTTTCCCATGTTTGTGTAAACGTGCCAGGTTTTTGTGTGCACACTAAAGTGGTTTCGTTCTTTAATTTGTGGTCATAGAGAAAAGCAAAACTTTTTTCTTTCTTTTTTTCAATCTTATGTCATTGATTTCGCATAGCCGTTTTATTACATTTTCTGTCCATTGAATGGACATTTAAAAAAGTATTTCCAGAATAATACAAATTACTTACTTTAGTGCTTACACTTGTCTTCAGAAGGGGCTTACACTCATATAATGTATACACTAGGGTCAAACTGAGAATAATGTAATAAGTCAGTCATTGAAGATATGTTTTGAAAATTGTTTAGTCAGTGCAATTGCACGTATCATGGCTGAATTTAATATAAGTTCCGTAAGGCTCCTCCTTGTTAATAGGCTGTGCTGTTTAGTTTTGCAAAGTGATTATTTTTCCATGAAGCCCCCTATCTTCTCTGCGAATGCTTAATGTCACATAATGCTAAAATATAAATAAAGTCTTAGTAAAATTTACCCTGTTTGAAAAGCACGAAACATGTTAATAATTACTATCTGTGCACACCTTATATATAGTAATAAAAAAAAACAGCACATCAGTACAGTTAAAATACAAAACCTCAAAGTACAACTCGGGAAAGTTTTGTTTTGTTATCCTAGTAAAACTTGACATTTGTTAATAATTACTATCACTAAACTATGTTAAAACTAAGTTTGTGATCTGACTGTTTCATTTACATGGGCTCACGTCAAGCTGCGGTTCAATAGAGAAGCAACTCAGGAGAATGGCGGAGTATAAGGCGCCTCCGGCTTCGTATTTGCTTAATTTTTTTTTAATCTATTTGTTTTTACCAAGAGCTATTATGTATTTCAATATGTGTTGTTTGCAATATTGTGATATGAATTGCAGTTCGTGTGATCTTATCATATCCTGAGGCTCTTAAAAAAGTAGTTCTGCGGACTCTAGTCATGTGAACTCTTTGTTAAGTATAAAGCTTTCTAGTTGTATTTGGCATTAAATTATATTGTGGCATAAATAATACTGTTTTTGGCAAAAATATCCAGTTCTAAGCTGCTAAACCGTAAACCAAGCACCCGGAATGGGAATTTTTCTTTGAATTTTTATAAATTACATCTAGTTTTCTTTTTTTTTTCTTAAATTAAATGCAACTATTTTCATGTTAAGTGGAAAATTAGAATGTTTGTGTTGTAAAGCCCAGTTTTCTCAAATTGTTATGAAGCAATGCAGGAATTCTGGAGGACTCTGTTTAGTAAAACCAATTCCTGAGAGATGCCTACTGATTTTAATGCATTCTATTTTTAGTGTCATTTAATCGTAGCTGAAACTGGAAGAAGCGCTTTTAATGAATCTGCACTAACTAAATTATACTCTAGTTAGTTCAAATACACTGCGCTGTACAAAGTATTTTGAATAGGAGCAGGTTAGCGGATAGGATAAATGAGCGCATGCTCGTAAGGTGGTGAGTGAGTGAGAGAGAGAGACAGAGAGAGAGAGCGCACGAGCGAGCATGAGGGAGTGCAGTTCAGTTCTTCCTGTGCTTCATTCAGAAAAAGCAAGGGGGCATCACAACTGAAGCGTCCTCCGTTCATGCTAAGCGTAGCGGAGGATAGAGGGAAGAACCATCTGTAAGAGAAGGTGAAGATTCGTCGGTTTCTGCAGGTGAGTGTACGAGAGAGTGTCTGCAGGTCCAGGATCAATGCAGTCTGTCACTACTTGAGGCGCTGACCGGAATCCCGAGAATACGGCACTGACGTATGTGCATGTGTAAGCGTGTGTGCGCGCACGCTTGCAGGGTCGAGCTATTTGTGAACAGTATATGATGTTTTGTACATATTAATTCACCTCATTTCTCTTTTGCTTAATGTTCGAGATTTACCTGCATCTCATGTCGATGTACCGTGACCTTTATAAAAGCTTTCCTTATAGCGTGAGAAATATTTGGTTTTATTTTATTATTTTATTTATTTTTCAATGAAACCAGAAACATGCTGATGGTAATGTTGCGTAACTTGCATGAAGTAGAGTGTGCACATAGCTGCTGGAGGATTCATTGCTGAAATAAGGTGTGTGTGTGTGTGTGTGTGTGCGTATGTATTAGTGTGTACATGCATGTGTGTTGTTTCAACGCTCTGAGTAGGTGAGAACATGCATGCATCCACCCCTGTGCTGTTGTGCTTGTAAAGTTACTTCATACTATTTGTGTGGTCTGTTGATCATAATTTTATTAAGCTTATATTTAAACGGTACTGCAGATTGCTAGAAGAATGTTCTGCATATTTTTGTGGCTGTTCACATATTGTGCGTGTGTGTCATTGAGAGGGGTCCCTGAGTAGCCACCCACTTGTGTGGAGAGAGAGAGAGAGAGAGAGAGAGCGAGCGAGGTAAAGAGAGAATGGAGGAGGGCTGTAGGCAGGGCCGTTTTTCTGAGGTAATAAGGAATTCCCTTATTACTGTGTCCTTCCACACCACGCGCCACCGGCGGTGGACGCGGAGGTGGAGGGAGTCGGTGGGAAACTTGCCCCGCTCTTGTCATCTACATTGTCGCACACAGTTCAGAAAGTGTAACCCTGTAGGAGGTGAAGGATGGAGGAGGGTGGATTAAGAGCATTGGCTGGAGGTGGTGAAATGGTGAAACAAACCCATAACAGAATTTTCTGAAGACTTTCTTTGTAAATACTTTTACCTTTCGCCCACACACATACAGAAAAAAGCACTGTCCACCATCCCTTTATTTTTTTTGTGCTTTTTCAATTTTTTTTCGTACTTTCTCTCCCTCTCTTGTGTGAGGTGTGTGTGCTTACTCTCTCTCAGTATGTCTCGGCCCCTGCAGAGCAGTGCTGCCTTGGCCATCAACAGCTCTGTCTGCACCTCCACATGAGCCGAGTGCATGCAAACACACACACACACACACGGACTGTTATTTTTGACCAAAATCAACTAAAGGTTCAAGTAGAAATTGAAAATAGGGATGTAGAAAAGAGAGTAAGAGCTAAAGAGAGAGAAGGATGTACAGTGAAGCATCACCTGAATAAAAAATCCAGCACTATAAATAGCAGACAGTCCTCATGGCCTCCACACTCTGCAAGGTTTTCATTTATTCCCCCCTCTCATTTCCTCAGCTCTGAAACATGGTGTTGTAAATGATTGTGTTCTGGTATAATTTTCACTGTTAGTCCAGCTCATACAAAGTTTTTAAAAATGCATGAGATCTATTTATCAGGAAAAAAGCCTGCAAGCCTGCTTCCACCTAAAAGCAGTGATTTATGCACTAACTGGTAGTTGTGTAATTGTTTTTGGGGTTTTTTTTTTGGGAGTCATCGAGTTCATGCTACTCTCGTCGGAAATCACAGCATCAGCGTCAGCATGCGTGCATGCATCAATCACTGGCGTTACCCAGAAAAACCAACCGGATGACAGCTGCGTTGAAACCCAGTAAATCTATCAAGTTAAACAGTTGTTTTTTCTCCCTCCTCATTAGCTGCTGTTTTTGAAGGAAGCGTTTTCCCCTCTAACTTGTTCTGCCATTTTAAGTGCAAAGAGCACATTTCCACAAATGTCAGCTAAGTAATTACAAAAAGATTTCATGCCCAAGATGTGAGAGAGTTTTTCTGGTCCAATCGTCTGCATTTTCTTCATACAGCCCTTTTTTTTTAATCACAGATCTTCTCCTTCTGCTACTGACCTATAGGTATAAAGTTAAAATGCTTTTGCTTTGGATGCCCAGGAAAGATAACAGCTCATTTAACTTCTATGTCTAAGAACTGAATGTGCACCTGTGAGCTCCACGTTGCTGATAATGTACTTCTCTTTTATAATGGTGTAGTTTTATTTTTATTATTATTATTATTATTATTTTTTTTATGAATATGATGCATATGATGCTATTTGATGGAGACCTGACAGTCCAGCCTTATAAAATATCCTATAAAGTCTGCACTGCCGCTCTTTATACACAGTTTTCGTGTTGGTGAATTGCAAGTGGAAGTGAAATCCAAGCGCGCCTTCAAACGCGATTTTTAATAACTCTCATATTAATAGTTTCTCCAAGATGAGTGAAAAATTACCGGCAACAAAATTACTCAGCTATATTTGTTAGAGAATGCAAAAGCGTTGAAAAATATTTTCCTCCCTATGAGATGGGAGCAATGGGCAGGGCGGGAATACAATTTGGTAGCCCAGCTGGACGACATGGTAGTTCCGAGATGTCAGGATAGCGATTTTACAAGCCCCGATCTTGCTTAGGCTTTTGCATGCGGCACGTGAATTAGCCACGCCTACTTATTTGCATGTCGCGGTATACATGGAATAAAAAAACTATTGCGGTTGACAATTTATTTCAATATATACGGTCGTACCGCCGAGCCCTAGTCTGTACAGTACTGTTCCTTTTTGTAACTGTTAAAGATGATCTTTACCAGTTGTAAACTGCTCTTAATGTTAATTGGGTAAGACAGTGGTGGTAGTACTTTTGTTGTGCATTGTGATGTTTTCTGATGCATCCATTTATGCCTGCTTCCGTAACAGATGGCTATGAGTGCTCAATGACCTCGCACCCAGAGGGCGTTGAAATGCAGAGCACAAATAGGCCATGTGTGCAAATTGGGAGAAGGTTGTTGTTTTTTGTTTTTTTTTTCCTTTTTACCCTTGTGCTAATGAGTGCTAATGATGGATGCATGTTTCAGCCCTTGGATGTAGTCATGCCTCTCTCCATGTGTACACTTTTCATTTCGCAGCTCATAAAAGATTCATGCTAGATCTATCAGTCTTTTTGTTCCAACGCGAGCTACAGCCGAAGCCGCAGGGGGCTGGATGAAAATAGAAACGTGTTTTTTTTTTTTTTTTTTTTTTTTTTTGTGCTGAAAAGTGAGGGAGTGTTAACATTCGGTGACAGAATAATAGAAGAAACTCGTGGGGATGAGTACAGTGATTTGTGCCATCCTATTTGGAAAAGTATGGCACCTGAGCAGATGGCATGGCTCAGTGTGATATGGGCAGTGGCAGTACTCACAGGTTACTTGCGTCACACAGAAGACTCCAACTCTGCAATGCTGAAGTGCTCATAAGGCACCAGAGTGCAGAATGAGAGACAGCTACAAGCCCAGGATAACAAGCCCAGTGAGTGGTGAAGTGGTAAAAAAAGCTTTTTATATAGAATAGTACTATATAGTGCCTTTACAGTAAGTAGCCTTATGTCTAATGTTCTACATCTGTTTAGGTAACGTGTTGTCTGAAGAATCATCTTCACCTCCAAATGCTGTGGCACTTCCTTAATAAAAAAGTCCTTTTAATTGAAAGGTAAAATATGAACACATTTAAATGTGTTTCTTAACATATTTTTATATATATATATATATATATATATATATATATATATATATATATATATATATATATATATATATATATATAGTTTTAAGCTTTAAGTGTTGGACACAAAATAAAAACCTTAAATTACCTTATCTTTACCGTTTATTAATTAAATCGGGTCTCCTGTACATCCATCGCAGGGGAATTTCCCTCTATTCTCTCCATGACGTTTTTTCTACCTACTGATTAACCAGTCCCTCGAGAATGTCATAATCACAACTAATAAGGCAAATTCAACCAATTCCTGTACAGTCTGCCTTCACGTGCAGTTTTATCCAAACACTGTGACTTTTGTAATTATTGTAATCACCCGTCTAAAATGCGACCACTGTGTCGCAAAACGCACTTTCTTTGTTCTTAATTAAAAAAAAAAAGCTGCAGCTGTACACTGCTAATGGCTCCCTTTTCCAACATAAATGACTGCCATTGCCCAATGTTCCTCATGTACGCAGAGACAAATCGATTTTTACTTAATCTTGAAATTGTATAATGTGTAGGAACTGATTAGCAAGTGCTGCTGTGATTTACAGGGAACAGAGATGATTCCACCCAAAGATCACAGCCAGCTTTGCTCTCTTGGACTTTCGTCTGTCTCGCTGTCGTATCAACCTCCAGTCTCCGGATGATGGAGCGAACAGTCCTCCGAGCCCAATTCATTCACTTTGTGTCAAATCAAATGAAAGCATCTATCCCACCTTTCAAAAACCGAATTGCAGCAGGCCAATCTAAAGACATCTGATCTAGGAGACTGACCACAAAACACAATGGGAAGTAATGGCAGTGAGAATTTCAAAACTAAATAGAAAAGTTGTTCTAAGTAAGCTGTAGGTTGCATTATGTAGCCCAATGCTAAGTCGCTGCTTAGTCTGTTTCAAAATGGCCGGCTGTGTGGCGTGTACTTAGTGTTTGCTTTTGTAGAAATCTGTAAACGCCACATCAAAAGCTCTCCTTTTCTTTCCCTCAAAAGCAAACATGTCAACAAATCACTTTAAATTTACTTCGTGGATTTTAGGTAGTGAATAAACTTTAAATAAATCTCCAGCTAAACCATAACCTAACATTTAAAAGGGATGGATGATCACCAGAACACAATGATGCATTATTAATATCAGTGTTGCAAATGAAACATCTAAATTTATCATTTTGGACAGTTTTTAACAGTTAAGCTAGTGTAGTAAAAGTAATATTTGTTCACACGGCGAAATATATGGTAACGTAGGTACTTGGGTTTGATAAATATATTTAGCAAGAATATTACAAAACCAAGAGGCATAAAAGGAATAATGTTTAACAAGTCGCTTTTGGGATTATGTTCTGAAAAAGATCTTATCTGTTAAACTGTAACGAAAGCCTCCAGACAGAATGTTGTTAAAGTAAATGGTCAAAAAAATTGTAATAGTAATGTGTGGTAGTACGTGTGTTAATCATTGTCTAAAGTTGACATGATTTCCTTGTTTTATTAGTAGAACCGAATATTTTACATAATACACAAACCCAATATTTCACCTAATATGGGAAAAATATCATGCTCTGATTGAGCTTTGTCAAAATAGCTGCCAAAGATGTTACAGTTGGAAGGGAGTGCTTTAAGTTGCCATGCCTACACCCAGGCGGTACCTATGTGACCATATGAGACCATATATGTGACACGTCTCCCAATAATTCAGTAGAACGCAACCAATCTGCTGACTGCCTTTAAACTCCCAAAATGCCTTTGGATTTGTTGGCAGATGCATCAGATTCTTAGACCCGCAGTTCAGGTGCGTAGCAACTGCGTTTCCATCAGGGCTGTTGCCGGGCTGGTGCTCAGCTAAGGCTGGTACTTGTTCAAAACCAGCTTGCGTTTGCATTGGACTACATTACCAACATATGACCAGACTCACTTGCTGTCTTTTGGTTTCTCTCTCTTTTTTTAATTGGCGTATAATTTTAATTATAATTGTTGACTCCTTAATTGGCGAATCGGTGAAACTCTACGGTTTCCATTTCTTCATTGTCTCCTCATATGACCACTGGATTTCCCTCGTCATTGATTGTTCTTGTTTATTGTTACTTTGCCTGCTTTTAAAACAGGGTGGCTGCGGGTCTTAAATCCTAAATTCACATTTAATAGATCTTCCATAATTTGGTCATATTACCACATAAACCCAGTAGACCCAGTGACTGCTTAGTATCATTTTACAAACCAGAAGTTTTTACCTGCTGTGGTATTGCGTCATCACAGAGGTACCCATTGATCATTTCCTGTTTCAGACCAGCACAGTTTTGTGGCTGGTTCGGAGCCAGCCAGAATCTGGGTAATGGCCAAGAATGGCCTTTTTCCAGTGGAAAAGCACAGCCCGGTTCGTGGCACCAGCCCCAGTGGCAAAGGGGTATGAGACTAGTATAACTGTAACGCCATATATTAACTGCTAAAGTAAACCAGTTGTAAAATTAGCCAGTAAATAATACTAGAAAATTGTATGCATTTGTAAATCTGCACTACAAACACACACACACACACACACACACACACACACACACACCTTAAAAGTAAAATCTGCAAATTTGCCCATTTGTTATTTTTGTAAATAGTCACCATACAGATTGCAAACACTGCTCTTTTTTTAATTAGCAGTTCGGTGTTGATTTTGATGCATTATCCTTGATGTACTCCTGTTTTCAGAAAAATTCTAAAGTGCAGTGCTTATTACAGTTTGTACTTATGCGAGAAGTTGCTTCTGTTACTAAAAACATTTCAAATTGGTGTTTTAGTGCCAAAAGCTATTTTAGAAGCTGGGGAAATAGTTGGTGTATCTTGCCCACCAGATACTTTGGTTTACTTCAGCAAGTGTTCATCGAATTCCCTATCTCACTTCAGTCAGCTCCGTGTATGTGCTGAAGAGTGTGTTTCTATACCATGACATCTGCCTCTCCGGGCTTATTTTAACTCTACATTGTGCTCTGATGCACACTGCAATACTGCCGCACTAAATTGTTACCTTCATACAGCAATATTTAATGCAATAAACTGGAGTATGATAACAGTTGCAACATACTCTACTAATCAGCTCTGTGTAAAGGAATATATTTAAAGGCAAACAACTTAGCCAGTATGGGGTGACTGACTACAGCACTTGCAGTAAACAGGCCCCAGACAAGAGAAGACAGGTTTTAAAAGCGACTACAAATCGACCATCTTCATGGAGTCTTAGTACATCACAACCTGTTCCATGTTGTCTCACGTGTATTAGTCTATCTTCTGGGAACAAACTTTAATAGTTGGTGACTTCTGAAAGCACATGTTTTATCTGTTGAATGGGCAACCTGTGAACACAAACATTTGGCCAACCGACTAAAAAAACCTGACTTTCACTCCTCTAGATATCAGAGAATGACTGGGGATTTGCTTAATCAGTGATTTTAGTTCACCCCAAAGGTGTTTAGTGGGTTTGAGGTCAGGCCTCTTGTCGTGCTCTAGCATGCATCCACATTCGGAACTGTAGTTTAACAGTAAAAAGTCCTAAGTTTTGGCATGACCATTATATGTTCACATCACTGCACTAATGGAGAACGCAGACCCTGGTGTACATTATGGGCTACAGAGAGCTGGGCGACCCTAGCAATAGTTGGCTAACAGAAGAACAAAAAAATGTCCATTGCAGCGGAAATACAGTCCAGTAAATAATTAGACAGATTTTATTTCGTACATTCTAATACACACTTTTTTTTCTCACCCCAAAATGAAAATTTGGACATGAATTTCTCACCCGGGTCTTGTGTTCAGTACACACTGCAACACATTTTTGATGAACTTTTGAACTTTGTGTAGCAACTTATGTCTATAAATTTTTAGTAATGACCCTGCGCTCTTTTGGTTGTTCCAAAACTTAATAACAAATTCATGAACCAGCCTTAAAGCACCCTTATGTCCACACCCAATAGCCGAAACCCCGCAGTCGTGTACTGTATGCTGTAGTCCTGTAACAAGGCCATAGAAAACACCAGATCAAATCAAAGCTTATGTGTGTTAATATATATGTAGTCATTTATCGATTGTTGCGTCTCTTCTGAAACGCAGAATGATGTATTATTTTCTTATGTTGCTGCTAAACCCCCTGTAAAAAGTGCACCGTGGATCAAAGCAACATTTCGGATGTGTTCTCGTGCATCCATTCAAAGCCATTAGTTACCTGCCTAACCGGAAGCAGAGAATTAGAACAGGGGCAGGATCTGTGGTTGAGTACGCGACTGAGAGAGATTAAATATGTTTACTCAACGCCTCTCTCAAACGTATCATTTGGGGTGATTCAGTAAAGGGGCGATTGTGTCTGTATGTGCTGAGAGAGAGAAAGATTAGGGGACAGGGTTGAAGTGAAATAGATTGGGGGGTAGGGGGAAAGATCACTGTTCTCTCTTGGTGACAGAGCTGGTTGCTAAGGAGCTGTCTCTCCTATTGGTGAGAGCATTAGCCAATGGCAATGCAGCATTTACTGTTTCATCATTGAGAATTTTCCTTTCTCTTTTCGTCTCTGTCTCTCTCTCTCTCTCTCTCTCTCTCTCTCTCTCTCTTTCTCTCTCAACCGTTCTCAAACACTCCCTGGCAAGGAGGAGTGAAAGAGTTGCATAAGGTTTGCAATTGGATCCAGGTTTTTTTTTTGTTACCTGACACACATATTTTTAGAGCATCACACTGGAAGAAAAGAACAGCTGTGATTTCTGCCAACTCTTTCTCTCATTTTCTCACTTGCTTGCTCTCTCTCTACATCTCTATCTATCTCTCTCTCTCTCTTTCACACACACATACACATTTTTACACGAGCATGCACACTCTCATTTGCTTCCTGCTAATATCTCTGTCTGACTAGATGAGCAAAAGCTTGAGCTTAATGGAATTTTTGCATATAAATCTCTCTCTCTCTCTCTCTCCTCTCTCTCTCTCTCTCGCTCTCTCTCTTTCTTGTTTTCTATCTACTTCGTCAGAGAGAGGATCCCCTTCTGCAGCCTCACCCTTCCCCTCCCTTTTCATTTATTTCTACGTAGCTTAAGCTGTGTGTGTGTGTGTGTGTGTGTGTGTGTTGCTGACGCCATCCTCCTCCTCACATCCTACTCAGTCCAGTGGGAGCAACTCTGACTCATACTCATCCCATATCTTCCTCACTATATCGCTACACCTCTGTGAATGTATTTATTATTTTTATCTCCATCATTCTCGAAAACTAAATTAAATCACTTTCTGCGCATAATCACTTGTACATGTGTTGAAAAAATAAATTCCTACTTCCTCTTTAGTGCTCCGGGACATCCTAACTTTGCACACCCAGTTAGCAGATTATCCCTATAAACGATGGTAATGCCCCAGGATTCATGTATGGTTTGATCCTAATGCAGTCCAGCTGTTCTGAGGTACATTTTAACATTAATAGTGTGCGATTTTTTTTATTTTTATTTATTTATTTTTTTTATAGCACTATAGAAAATGTAATGGTAACATGCAATTATCCTACATGGTCATGACATTCATCTTTTTCACTATTATTATTAATTCCTAGACCACATAATGGTTTAGTTATTCTGTTTGATCGATTGGCGTTTCTTGTGCAACTACACAACTCGGTACAGTAGGTCTGTATCAGTGTGCTGGTTTGAACACATTCGGTGTTTCTATAGTAACTGCTTATGTACAGGGATTGTATGGGGAATGCAGAATGTAATCTAACACTAATAATGAATGACTGGTCTGTTGTTTGACAAAAAAATGGGTGATTTTTATTTATTTATTTATTTATTTATTATTTTTAAACTTGATCAAAAATGATTTGAGGGATTCTCCAACTCGTAATTGCTGCGTTCGCAAGTACATGAATGTATGGAATTTTGAATATGAATTCCAGTAGGCGGAGATTCCCGGGTCACCTACTAGTTCTGGACAAATTCTGAAGTACGCATAGGTTGCACACTTTACTAACCCATGAGCCAACGTAAGAGAGAATCGTCATGTTCAAAAAAAGTGAAAAGTGGTGACGGGGCACTTTTCAATTTCCTGAGCTTTATTTTCCTTAGCAAAAAAACCCACCATTGTTCTTTTGTAGTTTAATTGGTTTGTGAACAATATCCAACTTTCAAATCGTGCTGCTGTGACAACATATTTTACTTAGTCTTCGCCTCAGACGCCATGTCCACAGACCACTGACTGGACTGATTTACCAGTTGCATGCTGGTCTGTTAAGACATTCATGAGTCGAAGACACAATTTTCAGATATTTAATTAATTGAGTAAATTATAGAATATTAAAAAAGTTGTGCGATTATTTTAAAAAGAAGTTCCCATGTTTTCGGTGCTGATGCGGTGCTGATGTTTGTTACCAGAGTGTGGCGTTGCATCTAAAAGCTGTTAAATACAAGGGTTATTGGGCTATATTTGTAAGAGAATGTAAAATATACAGTATCCTACAAAAGTCAGTCCACCCCTCTAATTTCAGCCAACATTTTAGTATATCTTCTCAAAGCACAATACTATAGAAATAAAACTTGGATATATTTTGGAGTTGTCAACGGGCAGATTTAACAGTATAGATCTAATCTATAACAGTATAGATTTACTGCCCTCTGAAAATAATTCAACAAACAGCCATTATTGTCAAAATAACTGGCAACAACTCACATTTGTAAGATACTGTATGTTCCTCCCCGTGAGAAAGCCCGATGGGCAGGGTGGGGATACTGTATTTATTTTTTAAAATCCTGACTGGAAGACACAACAGCCAACATAAGTTGACTACCAAACAGAAATCGCGATAGATAACAAGCCGTAAAATCTGCAATTCGGGTTTTCTGCAAAAAATGTGAAAATATCACAAGATTTTGTGTAAATAGCCCAGCTGGGTCAGTCACGATTGCTGGTTTCCAGCCAAGTATAACTGCAGTCGGATTTAGCGCACGTTGTCCTGAAGTGTTATCAGACAGCAATGCCTGGGAGCCGGGTCTCAGATTAAGAATGGACGAACCAGCGGTTAGTAGTAATGTAATATATTCAGCAATGTGGTCAATTTTATCTTTAGAACATCTCTTTCTAAACCCCAAAAATCTTGCAGAAGTAGTGTAGTCTATTTTAAACAGTACATTATGTCTAAGAAGTCAGGCTGCTCAGGGTAACGGAAGCGCTGGAGCCTGGACTTACTGCCGAAGCCAAAGGGAGGGAGCCGAGAACCCAATAGTCAAAAATAGGTACAGTCTAGCAAAGTGTAGGAGGAGAGGGTTAGCAGTGGCACTGCTGGAAGAGACTCTATTTCTCTCTGTCTCTCTCTCTCCCTCTCTCTCTCTCTCACTCACTCTCACTCTGCTTTCTCTCAGTCTATACCAGTATAAGTGGATTGCTGCGCTAATGGCAAGTGTGTAATTTGTGTAACTAACATGGGAATAGGAATGTAAATGTTCCTCCTGTCCATTACATTTCCATTCAGGCATCTTGGCAGGCAACCTTATCCAGAGCGACTCCCCTTTATCTTAATTTTTTTAATCTATTTGAGTCGTCGAGGGTTAATGCCTTGCTCCGGGGACCATTAGTAGCCGATTGGTGGTGCTGTGAATTGAATCCCTGATAGTCCGATCAACAGCCCAAAACTGCGCTACCACCTCCCCCCATTCAGCCCACCCAAAACACACACCCTGAGGAGGATACACACTATCCTGTAGTGTGTAACTAGTTAGGATTTGCTCTTGCATTGTGATCCTCCTGATTTAATCGTTGCTGTGGAAGTTTTTAATTATTTTTAAAAATGCAGGTAAGTCTTAAGGCATAACACGTTGTTGTGGGATTATAATTAAGGATAATTAGAACGATAAACTATCGCTTATTCATAAGATTTTAACTTTTCTGTTTTCGTGGCAAAAAACACCAAAGAAAACCTGTTTATTTGCATGATGAAACACTTATTCAGTCCTTTCAGGATTTCGCATATTTGTTATTGTTGTGGGTTTAGAATTACCAATTTTACAGCAGGTTTTCTTAAAAAAAAAGTGATGCATTTTTAGTTTGTGTTTTGTAAATAAGCTAAGAGAGGTGCCTATATATCTCTCGATACACTGGATACACTATCGTGTGATAGTCATCAGTATCGATATTTTTACACAGCTCTCATGATTGTAGAAAAAAGTACAGAGTGGTGCAGAATGTTCAGGGATTGGTTAGAGTTGCTATTATAGCTGGGTTCCTCAATGGCAAAATCCCTGAGGGTTTGTTTTTTTAGGAGGATTTTTCATCTGACTTAATCAAGAGGGAAAATAAGAAACACCAAGCAAATCGTTTCATAGAACAAAACAGTGTGTGTGTATGTGTGTGTGTAATATAAGTTAAAAAAAAAAAAACAGGACAGCGAAGACACAAGGGAGACTTTTAAAACCCAAATTGTGCTTTATTATCTATTTTCCATTTTCCGCTTAAATACTGAAAAAACACAAACACACATTCAGACAAGCAGATCACAACATCAAAACCTTGATAAACACAATCGATCCATTTAATTAATAATGATCTTAATGATGGCCTTGATCTTCATTAAAATCAGCACATGTTTACACAGACACACGTAAAGACACCAAGCCCTTAAACATGCGCCAAACACACACACACAATCAACCACTATGTATCATGGGCATTTACAAGATGTCAACGTGAACCAGCAATTGTTCCATAAATCATTCCTGCCCTCTGTTTGTCATCAGCCCCAGAAAACAGACCTCTGTACTGTGTGTGTGGGTGTGTGCGTGTGTGGTGTAGGTTAGAGAGCCAGACCTTATGTTGCCCATGTGTTTGCCTGCATGCTGGTGTTCATGGCCTTGCGCACGCCACTGTGGTTTAGATTGTTTGTGGACTAGCCAGACCAAATAAGGGCACATGGTTTCCGTGGTTACCAGCGTCGAACCCATGGTGGGATGTGGTGTTTGACTCTGGTCTTCTGCAAAAACAGACCCCCCCTTCCCTCCATGTCTTTTTTTTTTTTTTTTTCTCACATTTTCTTTCACATTCCTGCTAACCGACTCAGCTGAGGACGGTGTTAACGTCTCCCTGGCAACCCTGTATGTCCTGCGGAAAAAGGGGAAATGCGCCTGAGAGCGTGAATGAAAGCCATCTTTCATTCATGAACATTCTTTTCCCTTGTTTTCTGTCACTGCCCTCGTTTTTTGTCACATCTGAGTTTGTATTGCATAACGGCAATGTTGTTCTGCTGTGTGTGTGTGTGTGTGGTGCTGTAAAGTGTAGAGATGTGTGTGGGTGACTGGTCAGCAGTGTCATGAATTTTAGATGACGCTTTTTTTCAGCGGTTGGGAATCCCTCCTCTTTGTATTTGCGCTCTCTCTCTCTCTCTCTCTCTCTCTCTCTCTCTCTCTCTCTGTGTGGTTTGTTACTGCCTGTCCCTCCCTTTCATAGCCCTGCTCTCTGCAGTATGACGTCATTACTGGAGGTTCCGCTCTCTTTGCAGCACCTGCTGTTTTGCTTCTTTCGCTTACAAAGCCTCACGCTTTAACCGCCTGTGTGCCTTAACATTTAAACAATACTTTATTTTTTTTTCTTTGTTTATTTATCCATGTGTTAATGTTCATGTGATCATTTTTTCGGTAGCAGATGGTTGGTTGCTCAACCCTGGCACTCTGACGCGTCTTTCTGACCACACAGTCACACACCAGCGTATAAATAAAAGCCTGACCGTTAATCTGACCATTAGGTCATAACATTTATTTATTATCTTGTGTGTATGTGTATGTGGTGTATGTATATATATATATATATATATATATATATATATAATTAATTTATTTATAATATTTATTTATTTCTCCAACTCCTTGTGTCTCCAGCAGGAGGAGTTGATGTGACTGTGTGGGGAACTGCAAGATGCAGGAGCACTGAGGACACACACACTATCACCATGGCGTGTCCCCCATCCCCTTCCCCTGTTTAAAAGCACCATCAGCCCAACATCTTGTCCCTGGGGCTTCAAAGTGGTGCCCCACACACCAGCACACTACAGTTTCAGGTAGTAAACTTTTTTCCCCTATGATCATTAGTGTGGAAGCTATTTTCATAAATAGTCCTCTCTGTTTGTGTGTGTGTGCAGAAGGGTGTTAGGGTGTGAGGTGGGTTCAAGCCTCTTTGCAGAAGAAAGATGTCTGTAATGTTGCCCCTGGATGGGGTAAGAGAGGGGGAGAGCATGCTGTTGACTGAAACTCCCGCCGCCAGCCGCTGTAAAGGAGCTTCTACCACACCGATCAAAGACAGCAACTCGGAGAACAACGGTGCAGAGCCCGACGATAACCTTGCACTAGACACACAGGTAACATCTGCTACCAGAATTTCATACTTCTCTAATCTGTTAAATCGGACCTAAATGCATTAGAATTTTTCATTTCTTTGTCATGTTTGCATAATATTAAATGAAATGCCATTCTTCAGCAGCTAACAATCAGGAAGAGTGTAGACCAGACCAGCATGTGCTGCCTTTGATCTAAGTAGATCTTTCTAAACTGTTGCTCATGCTACCTGTAGCGTAACACACACTTTAAAGAGAGTGTTGTTTGTTGTTTCTCGTCTGTACAGTGGGTCTCGAAATTCTACATACCCCTGCTACAGTAAGGTTTAAAAAACAAAAAGGAAATAAAACAAGATTAATCACATCAAAACATCGTTCTTTAATGTAAAATAACAATTTTTAAAAGAACAACAGTTAAAAACAGTTTAATTCCCAGCACCACCAAGCTGTCACTGCTGGGCCCCTGAGCAAGGCCCCTAACCCTCAGCTGCTCAGCTAGCTTAAAAAAATTAAGAGAAAAATGTAAATTGCTCTGAATAAGTCGGCACCGTTGCCCCTCAGGTTATCGCAGAGACTGTCTAGGGAGGCACTGGATCTGTTGCTCACCAGCTTCTCTGACATTGGACCAAGCTTTAACATGTGATTGATACACATGCATGCGCAGGGGACTGAAGTTCTGGAATAGGATGTTCAGTTATGACCAAATATTTGTATTGATGATTGTGTTTTGGTTATTTTAAAGCTTACAATTATTTCTGTTAAACATCTAATTCATGTTTTATCTTTTATTCAAGTTCCTATTTCAGGCCACAAAAAACCGAAAAAGCCCTGGGGCAGCTGTTTCATTAAACTTTACAAGGTTTTATCAACCTGTCTGAGTTTTGCAACAGAAGAAATTGCAGCTCTGTAGCATGCAAAATTGCAGGTGGCCACTTTTGAGACTGAATACTTTTCACTGTAAACTTGGTTAGTAATGGTTTTACTACAGGTTGTTTTGGCTTTGCTGTTCAGCCTCTACGTTTAACCGAAATTTATTGGCAAGGCACGGTTATTGAGCGCAAAGTAATTTTGATATGTTAAAAAGTGAGAATCGTAAAGTATTTTAAGCTATCCATAGAGCTGAATATGTAAGTATTTCCTTTAAGAAATAATTAATAGCAGATAATCCAACCTCAAAAAAAATGACAATTTAATACTAACTTCCAACACTATAATCATATTTTTGCATATAAAGACAGTTAAAACATTTAGTGAAGGCATGTTAATAGAGTAAAATATAAATGAATCAGATCAAAAACATGTCAACAAAAAAATGCTCTTCGATTGGCTTTGCTTGGCTTTCCACTGACGCAAACAAGATTTGTAGATCCGTATATCTTAGTTGGCATTGCTTGGTATGCTGATGCTAAGGTTCCACTGTACTTCAGTTATGCATATTAAAGAGATCTTGCATGTTCTTTTATTTTTCTGTCATGTCCCACAGAAACGCTGTCAAAACCATGGCCATAGCAGGAAACGAGCCAAGGTAAACACTGCTGCATGATTTACTGTAGAACCATGTTTGCTTATCCTGCTGGCAAAAGTCCAAGTGTGGCAGCATGCACAGAAACACATACAGACACTAACATTTCAGGTCGCTATGACTCATCAGATTTAGAGTCTAACTAAGTCCCCCAACCAACCAGTTTCTTACTGCTTTATTTTTAATTCATTGAAAAGGTCTCGTCATCAAAAATTATGAATAGAGATGAGATTTAATTCCACATTGGGTTCTTTTTGTTCTCGTAGTCCAATGCCAAGCTGAAGCTGGTGAGGAGTCTGGCGGTGTGTGAGGAGTCATCAGGCATGTTTTCTATCGATGGACCCGCAGAGAGTCAGGTACCGCGCCATGCCCTCACCATACCGCTCAAGAAGTCGAACTCTGCCCTAAATAATGGTGTACTGATTATTTTCTATTTTGACCTTCATATTATGGACTTTTCAGGATATCATACAGCTTCACATTAGCTGTCCGTCCGACAAAGAGGAAGAGAAGTCTTCCAAAGACGAGTACGAGAGCGAGGAAAGGGAGAAGAAGGACAAAACTCCACACAAGATGCTCTCGCGGGGTATGTTCCAAATCACTCAGGCCTACTGTTAAATCATTGCTAGACTTGCTAGTTGGTGTTGACGATGTCATCTGTGTTAATCCGCAATACTGGTTATGTTGCTTGCCCACTGCGGCACTGTCCCCCACTGAGCGACAGTCAAATAACAATCACAGTGATTTTTTTTTCTTTAAGTTTTGTTGCCCAATTGCTGCTAATTGAAAAGTACAATGCACGCTGGCAATTATATACTGATTAAAAGCAAAGAAAAGTGAGGATAAGAGGGTAGGAGACCCCCCCCACACACACACAGTGATGGCGGTATTTCCGATGTTGTCACATGTCAATTAACTATTAACCCAGTGGGAAAATTTTGCCACCTTCACGACCCTACTCATCGCAAACATTTGCAGCCAATTAAATCATAATTATTGACAAGTGCTGATTTATTTTCAGGGTAAAAATACTTAAATTTTTAGGATGTTTTCCGAATAACAGAGTATTAAATGGTCAGTAGACACGTTTCCCTGGTGACTGTTGTGTAATGTTGTTTAGTGGGACAGTAGGTCACTTAAGCTGACTGCATTTTGTCTTGAAAAAAAAAACATTCGCAATAGGAGTGTTGGAACAGATCGTTTGAGCTTCCGAGCTCTGAGGTTTCCTAATGAATGCTTGGAAAGCACTCCGGATGTTCTAATGACTAGATTGGTTAGTGCTTCAGGCACTTTCAGTGTAACAGATAGTTGTTTACCCTGAGGAGGACCCGTCGCTACAGGCCTTAAAATCCCTCATTATTTCTTTGAGTCGGATAGCTCATAAATTAAGTGGTAAATAAATTTGCTCTCCCATTTGGGGAGTGGAAGAGTGAGCAATGTGTGGTGAGAAACTGCCATTTCTACTTCTGCTCAGAGCGAAATAGTCTTTTAAAAATTTCCAGATAATCCAACTGGCTATAGACTTACTGTCCTGTTTATTGTTCCTTCCGCAGACTCCAGTCAGGAGTACACGGACTCCACAGGCATCGATGTGCATGAATTCTTGGTGAACACACTGAAAAACAACCCCAGGTACACATGCCACAACACACTCCACATCCGACTTAAACTGATGCCTCAGAATGTGTGACTGCAACTTATTGCCATGTTCAGACAGCCCTCGACTTAACACACACCGACTATCAATATCGACTATCGATTTTGTGCAGTTGCGATATGACTGCATGACCCAAAAATTATGTTTGAAAAATATTTTTCCAGTTGTGCACGGCCAAAGAAAACATGACAACAGCGTGGTGATATTTGTGTGGGGAAGTGGTGGCTCATGGTTAAGGTGTTGGACTGCCAACCCGAGGATTGTGGGTTCGATTCCAAGCCAAGCCACCACTGCTGGGCCCCTGAGCAAGGCCCTTAACCCCAATTGCTTAGCTGTATAAATGAGATAAACGTCTGCCAAATGCTGTAAATGTGATATTTCATTATATTAATGTGATTGTTTAATTAGATTTGTATTGTTTTAAAATAACATGGCATACTCTATAACCTCGAATACAGTACTCTTATTAGCTACTGTAGGCTACTTCAGAACTTCATAGAAGGTATTTCAATACACCTTAAGATATTTAGACTTCCTGACCCGAACCCTAACCCTAGGTTTTCCAGAATGTAACCCATGTAAGCTGAGGGTTGTCTGTACTGTTGTAAGCTTTTATGTCATAAAAAAAGAAATGATGCAGTCTAAGATAAGTTTTGTGCCTTAATAAAAAGAAAGTTACTGTTTCTATAGTAATTAGTTGATATTTTTTTTCGGAATTTTACTAAAGAACATGTCACACTTCGTAGTTATGTTTAATGATTTGGAACATTTACAGTTGGAACAGTTACATGTTTTTTTCCTCACACTTTCTTGAATTCTTTGTTTCTACAATTCTTTCATTCTTTTTTTCATGCTTTTTTTTCTTTTCGTCCTACCTTCTTGCCTTCCTTCCCCCCCTCTTCAGATTGAATTGTTAAAAGCAGTTTAGTTGTGTTTGCGTTGCTTTATTAAATGAAAGCTACCAAGCTATGCGATTGAAGCTATTACTACTAAACATTTCCATTCAAATAGGAATCTCCTTTATAGAAACGGAACCCATCACTGATTTTAGGTTATACGTCTGTTTATATAGCGTTTTAAAGTCTCTGTTGAAGTTAGTATAAAAATGCTTACATATTAATACACAAGCGTTCAGTATATACATGATGTGCGGTACCTTTCATTTATGTTAGTCGGTTATGGTTCAATATGTTCTGTAAAGAATGTGATTATAATTGCAGATCTGGCTGTTATTATAGTCTCTGTTGTGTTTTCATTCAGAAATCTTTGTCTGCATGTCCTGTTGTTTATTTCTTTTTACTGACCTGTCTCTCGTCGTCTTGCTGCAGGGACAGAATGATGCTGTTGAAGCTGGAACAGGATATACTGGAGTTTATTAATGATGATAAGTGAGTTTTTGTGTGTCTGTGTGGGCTTGTTGTGTTGATGACCTGGCTTACAGAGATATTTATTAATGATAACTTTGGTGCCTAAAACGTCTGTAAGGAATAGGGGTGAGAATCTTTAGGTACTTTAGTAATCCGATCTAATTCCGATTCTGGGAGTCCCGATCTGATACCAAAATCGATTCTTGATCTACACCTTTTTCCTAATTCTTCCCCTGCGTAAATACATCTTTACATTTTAGCCAGAATTAGAGTTCCTATGCTTTTCGTTTATAGTTGTAATTTCTGTACGATAATATCACTCATCCTAAAAAAGATGATTTGGATTCATAAATTTTTGTTTATTGAGAAAGTTGAGTTCAGGATAAAGAAGCTCTGAATAAAACATTGGAACGTCAGATTGTTATAACAATTAGGAAGAACACTTAAATAACGCCGTAAGAGCACACTGCATCTTGGCTCAAGCACCTGCAACAGTGTACCAAACCAGTGTGCGAGTTATTGGGATTAAAAACCCAATAGGCCATGTGCCCAAAAAACTCTTATATTTGCTTATGTTATTGACTAGAATTGTAAAATGGATGGAAAAATTTGCAAGCTACAAGAAAAGAAAATTACACCTCTGTCACTTAAATGCCTTTTATGACCCCTGTTGGTTCTTTGTGTTGGCTTTTTTCAGAAGTTGGCTTTTTTATTTTCCAAAGAAATGGGAATCAGTTGTAAATAATTGTCTATTTTTATTTATTTTCAGCAATCAGTACAAAAAGTTCCCCCAGATGACCTCATACCATCGCATGCTGCTACATCGAGTAGCAGCCTATTTTGGCATGGACCACAATGTGGACCAAACTGGCAAAGCGGTCATCATCAATAAGACGTGTAACACACGCATGTAAGTAGTTTTTATTTATTTTGATATGAATACCTTATATTTCTCAAATTATGTTATGGATCTGCTGCATAAGCTTTATTCAATAAGCGTATCCTTGTTATTAACGCCGTTTTTAATTATTAGTAGTTATAAATATAACATACTCTTACTCTCTCCCTGTCCATTTCTTTGTCTATTTCTCTCCCTCTATTTTCTCTCTTTCTTCTTCCTCTCTCTCTCTGTCTGTCTGTATGTCTTTCTGTTTCTCCCTCTGTTTGTCTGTCTGTCTATCTCTCTCTCTCAGCCCTGAGCAGAGGTTTTCCGAGCACATTAAAGACGACAGAACCATGGATTTTCAAAAGAAGTTTATTCTAAAGAGGGATGATGCAAGCATGGACAAAGATGACAACCAGGTGAGCTGTCGGTCCTATCGATCACACTGAGAACTAATTATTTTTAATTCTTTTAACCTAATAGGTTTGAATTCTTATTTTTTTAGATTAGGGTTCCTCTGCAGGATGGCCGTCGTAGTAAGTCCATCGAGGAGAGAGAGGAGGAATACCAGCGTGTCCGAGATCGGATATTTGCTCGGGAAGTAAGTGCTTAGGAAAGAAGCTATTTCAGAAATAGAGATTTGTCTGTCCAATTGGTTGCAAGTACAAGCAGAGTAGCAACATAAGTTCTAAAATTAAAAATATATATATATTTTTTTTATTTACACAGGAAGTATGAATTATAGCTCTCTTAGACACAAGAGCTGTGTTTGTGTTAAGGACATGTCCATGTATAATAGGGCTGTGTATTGACAAGGGCATCACAATACATGGGTTACGATACATATATAAAATTATTTTTCAAAACAGTTTTAATTAAATTGTTAAAAATACAACAAACACAATAAAGTTTCATGATTCTTATGAGTTGATGGTCGTATGTGCCGGCAACAACTGCAGCAGCGGAGGAGGAAGTCGTCTGATAGGCACTGAGGGCTTTAATGAAATAATAAAATAAATGGAAAGCAGTTAACTTTAATATTAGAGGGTTAGAATATAAAAACACTATTGTGAAAAAAAAAATCGTAATAGTTAGCTATCAATATTTTTACACATATAGTATCTATACGCAGGCAATAGGAAGGTACTTTTTGTGCTTAAATGTAAATCTTCACAAAGCTTATAATTTAATAAGAGCTTGTTCCTGTTAAAATAGTTTAAAAATGATAGCAATAGAACTTTTTAACAACAACCAAGCCTGGGAGGAGCTTTTATGTTGGACATTTCTCACTTTCGTTAGGTTTAATTTGATTGGCCATACATAATGTTTTTTTTTTTTTTCTTTTACAGTTTTTAGTGCAATCTAGACTTTCTTTTAACGTTCAGCACATATTCTAAAAATTCATTTGCTACCAAAATACTTGTCCATGTCAGGGTTTTCAACAAGCTGCTTAGAAACCCAAAAATAGGAAAAGGAACCAAGCTAAAAAAAGTCAATCCTGTCTCCAAAAAGACCCTCAAAGTCAGGCTTTTCTGATGGCTGTTGGTGGAGTTTTCACCACCAATCACAGTTTGAGAGGTGCCGTAAACAGGAAGAATGAAATATGTCAGTTCATCAATAGCTGACGGAGGAAACCAACGTTCTCCTCGCATCAGGTTAACAAAAAGCAATCAAGCCTAACTAAAAAACTGTATATGTGGAAAAAATATAGTGAGCGAAAGAAATTTGCTGACTAGCGGCCACCAAGTCAAAAAAAATCCCTTTAAAAATTCAGGGATTAAAAAAAGAAAGTGAGAGATACCGATTCTAGGCTTATATTGTTGACAAAGAGGGTTTCGCTTATTTCCAGAGCAGGGTTGGAACAAGTGCTGCCTTGGCTGAACACCGGTTTCAGCACCAGGTTGGCACCAGCCTTGGCGGCAAAAAAAACGGTAAAAAAAAGCAACTCGAGCCGTTAGATTACAAATATCATTTGTTATTTAGATATGCACCGGTGCACTCTAAAGTGTTCGCAACCAAGTCATCTAAACACATCCTGAGTGAAACATATAGTTTTCTGAAATTTTAGATCAAGTTGCTAGCTTAAATATGCTTTTGTGAACAAGTTAGCTTGTTAACTTATTACGATTAGCTGCAGAGCTATTCGTAATGTGCAGGTGTTTCTTTGTTCACAGTCTTCTCAAAACGGATACCTCAACGACAACAGGTAAGACGCACCTACACTGGCAAGCAACATGGGTTTGAGTCTTTGGGGATTTTAAGGCACAATTAATTGCTGCAGTAATTTATTTTATGATTTGTCATTATTTTTTTTGCGTAAAGGAAATGTGGGTGAATTCATCTACCGCACACTATTGTTTTTTTTTAACATTAATACTGCACTCCAGCAGTCTAGTATAGGTTAATAGAAAGTAATTTATATTCATCTTCATTTTAACACTTTTACATTTTTCTAAAGCAAGACCTCTTTATTTACTTGATTTAATAAGTGCACACTCAAGCGATACTTTACTCATAAGATTATGGGTAAAGCACCATGAAGCTCTGTTTTTAAAAACTGAAGCACTTTTCGTGCTGGATGACGTAGAGAAGTGCTGAGACAGATAAACACTGGTGGCTTGTGAGAAAAAATTCTGTCTATTTTGCATTTTTTCTCTCCTCCACACAGCTGGCGGTTCATGATCAGATTAAACAAATCCACTTAAAAATCTCACTTTCATTAAGTTTTTCTCACCAGCTTTGGTGTAAAAAGCAGCCTGGTTTTGGCCTGTTTTTCTTGTCTTAAGATTTCTAATCTCTCCAGACACACACACACACACACACACGAGTCCCCCTCACACAATGCAGTAACTTGCAGCCTTTCTCTTCCTAATCTGACCCCACAGACTTTCCACAGAAGGCTACTGCTCTTCCTCCCAAAAGAGGAGGCAAATCTTTAGGTACTTGGTGTTTGCTGTGTTCCCATAAGCGAATCCATGACTAGTGTGTGTGTGCGTGTGTGTGTGCTTAGCATCAGCTCAGTGCATGGCTGCTATGTGGATTTGAACATGGCCCTTTAAAGGGGAGGGATCTGTAAAGTCACGACCGTTTTGCACTGTTTCCTGATTGTTCACTTGAACTTTGGTGGGTGGCTGGTAGTGTGTGTATGTGTGTGTTTGTGAGTCCAGGCTAAGCCTGGTTGCTATGGTTGCTGTGGGAAATGTTCTGGAATTGTCATTAACTAACTAGCGCATGCTAAAGAGTTATCTGTTAGATGCCTTGCTATTCTCACAGCAGTACGCTAGTGGTGTTAGAAATGTTGTTTTTTTGTTTTTTGTGAAATTACCTATTAATATTTATGCTTTGAGAGGAATAATGTACAAAGAGAATGAAGGAAAATTCTCCCCCCCTCTCTCCCTCTCTGAAGTAAGCCGGTATCAGTAATAAGCTATGAAGGCTGCAGTTCATTCATTAATTTTACACACAAATGTTTGCTACTTTACTGCAGCTTTGAAACACACGCTTTTAAACCCATAATTAAATAGTTCTGTGCAGGGGCACCACCAGAAATTCTGAAAGAATATTAGTTTGGTTACTGTTACTACTAATTAAACAGATCTACAGGAGACCCCAATGTACATGGGCCATTGGAATCGTCCAGTCGTCAAGTGTAGGATTCTAATCTTCATGAATCCATCTGTGATCTGGACATTTGTACATTTTTACATATAAGGAATATATAGTCATGTGAAAATCAGGACACCCTATGAAAAGCCTGTGTTTTTTAACTTATTTGGACATATGAGAAATTCAAGTAATAGAATTAAACAATTAAATCTGAAGAAATTTAGCATTTTTGCTAAGGAATATGTTAGGACATCCCAACATTTATTCCACTAAAATGGCTAAAATCACGTGTGGACATCAGGTACATATGATTTAGAATATTGTTACTCAGCTTTTTTAAGGAGGTTGACCTTATTCAACCTTCAGTTATTTAGTTTGGTGTGCTCTTGACTGCTGAAGTGATAGTAAACAGATGAGTATGAATTA
Source organism: Bagarius yarrelli (assembly GCA_005784505.1). NCBI lineage: Eukaryota > Metazoa > Chordata > Actinopteri > Siluriformes > Sisoridae > Bagarius > Bagarius yarrelli. The sequence goes on from VCAZ01000007.1 coordinate 902,409, forward strand.
TTTGGACACTACAACAGAGAACCTCATACCAACTGTGAAACACGGAGCTGGAATTGTCCTGGTTCTAGGATGCTTTGCTGCAGCAGGACCTGGCCAGTTACAATTATAGAATCCTGCATGAATTCCACCGTGTATCAGAGGGTACTTAAGGAACATTTAAGACCATTTGTAAAAAAAAAAGTTAAAGCTGGAGCGGAACTGGACCCTGCAACATGACAATCACCCAAAATATGTCAGTAAATCCACCGAGGACTGGCTGAAAACTAAGAAATAGAGAGTCCTAGATTGGTCAAGTAAAAGCCCAGATCTGAATCCCACTGATATGCTGTGGGGCAACTTGAAATGGGCTGTACATGCAAGAAACCCCTCAAACATCTTACAGCTGAAATAATTCTGCATTGAGGAGTGGAGCAAACTTTCTTTAGACCGATGTCAGAGACTGGTAGATGGCTGCAAGAAGCATCTCATTGAAGTTATTTCAGCCAACAAGGGGTAGCGTGTTCATTTTTCTTGTTTACCTCTAATTAGTCACTTTCTTTTCCGGGGAAAAATTAAAACAAGATTAGCCATCGATATGTTAACATTTCTCAACTAAATTAATGGGGTGTCCTTATTTTTTTTTTTTTTACATGACTATAGTTGCTGGCCTCGCGTCTTCTATCTTACTGGGTCTCTTTGCTTCAGAAGAGTCTTTATAGTGTAAACACCATATAATTGTTAAAAAAAAAATGCATTCGATGACGAAATTGAGTCACAGAGCATGGCCCCTCCACATAATATAGCTTCAAATGTTCTTCTGCTCAATTGCTAATTACTGCCTTTACAACCTACAGTTTGGTAGCTAGTCTTTTCGTCTTCACGTAAACGATTATTTCCGGATTGTAAAAATTTACAAAACTGTTTAGTCTCATTATTTACAAAATTATGACCTAAGACACATTTGAAAAGATGGCAGTTTTCCTGAGTGGCCATGGTTTCAGCGCCACCAGCAGACACGCCCCTTTCCAGTGTTTGATAGCAAAGAAGACCACCCGTCTTTTCAAGATTTTAATGACCAATTTTATTTACTTAGTTTAACTTACTTACATTTTTATCATTTTAAATTTGGCTGCGTTGTTAACACATTTTATTGTGATAAAAAAACAAACAAACAGATTACATATTTAATACTATTCATGCAGACTTTAATGGTTGGTAATAAAACAAAAACTGACATAATGATAGAACTTTGATTATTCCAGGTCTTTCAGTTTATAAGGCCAAACGTTTGTGGACACTGTATCAGCATAGCCAAACTGTTACCACACACTGAAGCACACTGTTGTCTAGAATGCATATGCGCTAGGGTTAGCATATCATTTTACTGAAACTGAGAGGCTCAAACCCTGTTTATACATGGCAATTTCTCTCTGCACAAATTTCCTGAGATTTATGAAGACATAGTGTGTTCTGGTTAAAGTAAAGGATTCACGGGTATCCTGAACAGAGCCCTGACCTCGACCCCACTGAACACCTTCTAGATGAACTAATAAATCAACTGCACCCCAAACCTCCTCAGCTGGCATTAGTGACTGATTTAATTGATACTATTGTGGTTAATGAAAGAATTTCCCCAATAGCATATACTGGATGCCATTTCTTTTGATACTTACAATTAAGGCAACAAAAAGAAAACTTTATAAAACTAATATCATGTAGCTGACACCTTTTGCAATTTCTTGTATTCTACATCACAAAATTCTTCAATCTGATTTATTACTCTGTATAAATACACTTCGGCTATAACATGACAATAAGTGTTTAAATCAATGAGCTTATTATTGTTTCCATAGCAGCTAGCTCATACACACTGACTTGTACAGCAGATGCTTCACATAATCTAAGGCTAGTAAAAACGTATATAAAAAACAGTAATTAACACATTATATATAGATTCGTTGACGTGTGACATTTATTTAATGTAGGCCATGGACAGTTCACTACGTTTAATTAAACTATAAATCATTACAATGTGACTTTTTAGGCAAAGTGCTGGGATATACAGTAAGTAAAGTAACCGACGTCATGACATTTACAATCCATCAGTACGACATAAGAGTTTAAATTAACATTTTAATATTGCCTAAACTTTCTGCAAAAGTTTGTGTCTAGGGCCACTTTAATGAACACATTAAGGAGACTTGTAGAGTAGTGCTTGTAGAATGAGATGTGGGTTTGTTTCCCAGCACCACCAAGTTGCCACCCCTGGGCCACTGAGCAAGGCCCTTAACCGCTAATTGCTTATTTATAGAAAACAGTTAAGTGTAAGTAACTTTCGATACGGGCATCTGCCAAATGCTGTAAATCTAGAATGATGTAAATGCTAGCTAGATATCATAATGAAACCACTTGTGGTTGAGATGTATGCCAATAGGTTATTTAAAGGTTTTTCACAGGCCTAAACACACAATTTGAGCTTGCGTTTACTTGTTTTTGCTGCAAAAAGGATTTGGGATATTGTTAACAAGTAACTACTTCCAAATAGTCATGTGGCAAAAGCACAGTACGTTTAAACCAGTACGTTTTTATTCTATGCGTTTTATACTGGAAAATGTGTTACAACTTGGTAACAAGATCGATATATATACATATACATATACTCTGAAAACCAAGAAATACAAAAGAGGTTAGAAAGTCCACCGACTTACAGACATCATCCCTATTTACAGCTTGTGTTATCTTCGACGGGTATTTACAATTTCCTCGTGCCACATTTTTGAGGGTAATACAGAACGTGTAATTGAGGCCAATTTCAAAAGACCAGCAATGAGTAGTCAGATATGTTTGTTAGTGTGTTCATATCATTGTACGTTACTTTAGGTGTGTACAGTGTGAAAAAACTAACAAACTGGTCTGGTAATACTGGGGACCAATCTAAATGACCAAAAAGGAAAGAAAAACAAATCCCGAACAAACACAGAACAGGATTTGTAAGCTTCTTAAAAATAATAGTGTTGTTATTTAGCTGTTTTTTCTTTCAGTTTTGCACTTATGTCCCAGTTAAATCCAGTTTTCTAGACTATACATGATATGATTAAAGATATCACATGGCTACAAATGACATGACTGATTATTGGATTTTATGGTGACAGGGTAGAAAACATACAGTGAAAGTGTATCCAAGCAGTGGTATGTGTCAACTTGTTTCATTGTATAGTTTCTATCAAGTTGTTTAAACGGGCATGTGTCAGTACCCAATTATATGTGTGTGTATATATATATATATGTGTGCGTTTGTTTTCTGTTTGTATATGTCCATGTATGTGTTTCATGTTTGATTGGTGTTGCTTGCTGTAACAATACTCCGGGTATTTTCCAAGTGTGCATCTTGAGTGGTTTGAGAGTGTTGGAGTAATCTGTGGTAAATATTGTTTCCAGGTATTCCTGTGAGATGCTGATATTTCACCTGTTTTATTTAAAGTAATGTATATTTGCAAAGTTGTGTATGTCTGACTTCATCTGGTTTGAATGAAACATAGGCTTGACTTAAATGCATCTTTCTAGAGCTGTTTTAAATGAGTCTTTCAAAAATGGTTGTTTCTTTTCTTTTATCTTGTCCCTTTCTGTCTCATTGTCTCCCTTTCCCACCAATTTTCTCCCCTTCTCTCTCTTTCTGTTCTACTGGGCCGTTCTGCAGGGGTAACAAAGAGTGCTCAAGCCGGCCTTCGAGCAGCCGTCAAAGCAGCACCGACAGCGATATGAAAAGTCTAGAGCCGCGGCCCTGGAGCAGCACAGACTCTGATAGCTCAAACCGCACACTCCGGCCTCCTGTAACCAAGGCCAGCAGCTTCAGCGGCATCTCCATTCTCACACGTGGAGATAGTCTGGGTAGCAAGGGCTCACAGGGCAGTGCCCGGGGCTCACGCACAGGTACACACAAGCACACACTCATGTACACCAGTGCAAAAAACAACCAGGTCCACACTAAAATTCACACCAGATTTGTCTACTTGGTAAATCTATTCTGTGGAGACCCCTGGTGCCTGAAAGAGGAATTCTCTCTGCAAATGAGTATTTATTAATAGAACACATAAGGGCTTATAGTCCACCCGTAAAGCAACACTGTCAAACGGCTCATGGTTCCCATATGCGGTTGATGAGCGCAATTTTCTGTTAGTTGTCATAAATACTGTCGTTCCACCTATGTACACTTTGGTCAGTTACCCCGATGCATGGGCATAATAGAGATACCTGCAAGAACCGTTCAAATTCAGTGCAATTGTTTATATTTACTGCTGCTAATATTACCTACTTCCGGATTGATGACTTAACATAAAAAACTTTGTACACATGAATTTATACACGTGAAACCTAGTTTGCACACCATGTCACAGGTGAAGTAGCCTGTTTTACAGAGTGTTCCATACTTTAATTTATTGTTACTCCAAAATATTGTTCATGCAATCATGTCGCTATAATGTCTATAGTAGCCTTTACGTCGACATTGTCTTTTAAGGCGATTAGCGACCTTTACGTCTAAATTGTGAGCCAATACATTACACAGCCTATTCATAAGACAAGTTGTATAATAAGGCTATAAAGCAACAGTTTCCGATATATTTGTGTTTGGGCTCTGCGATACTTCTTCTCTTTGGCCTCGGAACTCTTCTCTTGCTTAGTTAGCTTGTCTTCCATTTCTCTGACTGGCATTTCCTAATATGCCGTTGCGTTGGCTGACTTCCACCCAGGGCTCTGACATATTATATTTTGTCTTATTGTTGTGTCACGCGCGCCGAGGCCCTGATCATGAAAAATGGAATGGAAAAATTTTAGAGTGTGGTTGTACAGAGTTGGAGGCTGCTTAGTAAATGTTTTCCAGTTGAGAGTTGTCCTTCCACTGAAATCATTTTAGAGACATTATTCTAAGGTTAAAAAACTACGTAGTGTTGCTTTAAGGTCATTGCACACTGAGTTTCAACTCTTATTGTATGTCAATCACGTTTACACAATGTCTTCAAAGCTTTTGTCTGTCCTAAAACTATTTTAGCTCCGGTTCGGTTTTTTTTTTTTAACTTTTTTTTTTCGCATTTGTAGCAAGCAATTGGTGAGGTGTTTTGACAATTTAGAGCCACCGTACAAGCAAAAGACAAAATCCAGAATAGTGAACCACTGCTGTAACATACTGTATGCTGGTTGCAATGCCTGGCGCAAACCTTTCCAATGCCACAGTTTGTGTGTGTGTGTGTGTGTCCATATCTTGGGCACACTGTCAGTCTAATGTTAATGTCTAATGACATGTGGAGGAGGGATAGTGGAAAATATCAGTAGGAGAATGTTGGAAATGGAGCAGGAGTTAATATGAATGTAATAATTGAGGACATGCAGTTAGTGGCTTTAAAGAATGGATGCAGAGGACAGGGCTAGGGTGGAGGCAGATGATTTGCTTTGGCAAACCCTAAAGAGAACAGAAGAAAGGAGAAGAAGAAGAATTGTGCTGGAGAATGTAAGGGTTTCGGGTTCATAAACTGGAACCTCAATCCAGCATGACATGACAACCTTTAGCGCGCAAGCTAGTCTATAAACAAATAGTTAATAGGAGCAGGAAAGCTTTTACATTTCATACTCAACATTTTGACACTTGTGGAGAAACCTAAGAAAACAGTTCCTGCAAGAAAACTCACTAGTGTTATGAATTTGAAGCGAGAAATGAGCCAAAAAATGCTGACTAGGACTTTTGCCTGCTTCCCCTTAACAAAGGTTTATAAACCTTTTCTTTTGTTTCAGTAGAGAAGTTTTTTGTTTGGGTCATGCTTCCTGTTAGTTTGCTAAGTCCTCTGCCTGATTTTGACTCCTTGCCATTAATCAAAATGATTTAATTTGCTTGTGTTACAGTCAAAATATCGTCTAAACAATAGTTGATCTTTATATTGTGTTTGTTTTGCAGGACTTCCTCTCGTTACCACAGAGGCTTGCCCCCAGCCACCTCCTCAGAGCCGCACTCTCCTGGCCTCCCCTTCCAGCTGCCCCTCAAATGTTCCTCAGAGTCAGGCTCCAGCACCACCTCCACAGACAGCTCTGCTGCCCACCCCTACTCACGCTCACACACACTCTCACCCGCACTCTCACCCACAGCATCCCATCGGCAGCCACAGCCATAACCACATGCTGCCACAGGTGAGACAGTGAGCCTTAGAATCGAATAAAAAAGGCTGCAAGTACTGAATGCACTGTATTTGAGTCCACTGCGTTATTTTTAATGCTTTTTTCAACACCAGCATTCACAGTTGCTAAGAAAATATACACAGTTTGCACAAAAGTATTAGGACACCTTAACGTCATATCCTGACTGACTATCTTCTTTCAGATTTTGGGATGTGGCTGTGGGAATTTGAGGTGAGGAGGTCCGAGGTGCAGTCAGTGTTCCAGTTCATCACAATTGTTCTAATCCAACCATAACAGACTATTTATTTATAGAGCATATGGGCTTTGTCAAGATGGAACAGTGTTTAGCACTATTAGAGATAGCTCAATCCTGAAGCATATAAAGACATCCTAGATTATTATATGCTTTTATTTTTCTGGAACAGTTTGGGAAAGACACCCGTATGGTTGTGCTGGTCAGGTGTCCGCAAGCCTTTGGCTGTGTAGTATATTTAATTTTTACTTCCTGCTATCCTGTAGTGATTTTTCTAACAGCTTTGTTTTTTCTTCTCCTTTCCTGTTTCTTTCGTCTTTTGCTCTTTCTCTCCATCCCTCTCCTACCTCTTTTGTCCCCTGCCTGTATTTAGCCGGTGGCGTCTCTGCAGCCTGCTCCACAGCCTGTATCATACTCCAGCACCTCCTGTCCTCAGGTCATCCTGCCTGTTTCTCCTTCTCAGCAGTATAACTTGGTACTAATTATTCTTTCCTGCTTCACATTTCCCTACAGTCTTCTCATCTCATACCTTGTCATAATGTCTTGTACTGAATATACTGAAATACTTTGCCTTATGTTGTTAAATTGTTTTAGGGCACGAGTGGGGAAAAATGCTAAGCCATACACCCCATGGACGCTTATTGAATTGAATTGAATGCCTTTATTTTCATTGTATTCTTTTGTATACACCCAAAATAGGAGCACTGCTTCTGCCTGGTGCTCATAAAAGAAACAGAAACAAACATATAACAACAGACAATAAATGTACAGTACCTTTCACAAATAAATACACGTGACTTTATAATACGCAAAAAATTATAAGCAACTCCATACTTTCACTAAAACATAAAAACCATTTAATAATACAACATATTTACTACAACATATCGTAGCATTACATTTCCGCACTTTATATGGAATGTGGAGGTCATGGGGCCATAAGTGAATGCCAGAACTATTGGTGCTAAATATCATATAACTAACATTCTATAATAGACTATAGAAATTGTGCTACTACTACTAATAATAATAACAATAATGACAACGTTTTACAAATAATTTCATACATTTTTGTTTTAAAATGTATTGTGATTTTGCATAAGTTATTGTTTAAGATTTTACCCCATAGTCATTAATTTATGAGACATTCAGCTGTTTTACCCTTTTAATTTAGTTATAAGATATAAGCCATTTTATATAAGCTAAAACACTTTGCCCCAAATCCACAAATGTAGGTGTACATTTAAAGCTTTTTCCTTGCCTATATAGTGAAGATCCTACTTGGTTAAATGTTTTCCCCTTTTTCTTTCCTTCTCTCTCTCGCTCGCTTGCTCAGGCTGATGAGTTGACTCCAGGTTTTGGACAGATGTCTTTAAGCCGTCAGGGCTCCAGCGAGGCTCCAGAGCCACCAGGACTCTATCAGCCTCCGCCCGCAGTATTATCCCAGCATCCTCCGCCACAGCCAGGCTACATCATCGCCCCGCCACCAGCCAGCTATCAGCCGCCCACAGCCCATTCACATCCTCCTCCATCAGCTCCACCCCCAGCTCAGCCTGTTCTACAGACAGCTCCACCCACACAGGGCTACATGCAGCCCCCTCCACCACCTCAGCAGGTGTGCCTCAAGCTTTGACATTGTGAAATGTTTATAATGGGTATCTTAATAATCCGGTAATTCTGTAAAACTGAATGTTACAGAAGTAAAAATTAAATTATTAATATTTAGAAAAAAAATGTTTTAACCATGACTGTCAATTTATTGATGAATATTGATCAGGACTTCCTGTAATTTTGTGGGGGTTTTGCTAGATAAGAAATTGTACAGATATAAGATGCTCAATTTAATGACTTTCAGCACTACTCTATGCAGAGCTCTCAATTGTTTTAATTCCTGGTAGCCCTTTGTGCAGGCAATATTCAGTTTGAACAGCAGCTATCAAGAATATGCAATTTGTTGAACACCTCACCTGAGATATTGTGAGGCAGTGTGGTGGCTTAAATGGTTAAGGTACTGAGTTGTTGATTGAAACACCAGGAAGATCGGAGTTTAAACCCCACCACTGCCAGTCTGCCACCGTTGAGACCCTTAACCCTTCCCACTCCAGGGGCGCTGTATCATAGCTGGCCCAGTGCTCTGACTTTAAATTTCTAGGCTGGGATATGCAAAGAAACAAATGTAATTGTGCTGTAGAGTGCATGTGACAAATAAGGACATTTACATTCATACAGTCTCAAAGTCTTTCCCTCTTTTTCACTTTTAGATCCAGGTGCAGTATTATTCCACTGGTGGACAGTATCCAAGTTCAGGACAACAGTATAGGTCCATGTCTCACCAGGTGTCCTACCCTGCTCAGCGCTCTCAGCCCATGCCACCAGCACAGCCCTCTGGTCAGTCTGTCCCTCCTTTTTTCACTTTATTTTTTCCTGTTCATTCTAAGCATCTGTTTCTAAACCACTTATTATATATCCTTACATGCAACCTAATCACATACACGAATACAGCTGATGGTGGTATTTAAAATCAGAACAAGGCAAGCTAGTTTAGGCCAATCTGCATGAGTGCCATGCTTGAATATATTTATGGATATTACAGTAAGTATATCTTCTTAACTACCATGCTGTGACCTCAGTTAGATCTACAGGTTCTGCCCAGCTGGCCGTGGCCTCTTCTAGAACGTAAAAGATCAATTTTTTTGCAGCCTAAAGCTGGTTTATAAAAGCTATTGATGAAAATATAAATAAAAAAACTTGCTTAGGCAAAGATACCCAAGAGCTTTAACTTGGTGCAACGTATGCCCCTTAAGTTAAGGCCCTAAGGCCTTGGTTACTCATTGACCAGATATATTGCCCCAAATAGAGATTTGGCGTACTCAGCCATGTTCCGTATGTCTGTGAGTCCAGACCCTTGGGCTGTGTCTCCAATGGAGGGCTGCAACATAGGCTTTAGGTAAATGCTGTTCCTCAAAAGGCATGCCCTTTCTATTGTTAGATCTAGTACTATCCAAATTTCAATACAGCATCAAGGATGGCTGAGGGCTTATGACTTTTTTTTCAAGCCATCTCAAAACAATTTATATCCACCACTGGATAAACAGGATGCAGGCCAAAAGATGGAAGACCTATTTACCAATTCTTTAGAGGATACACAGGCTGATGGCAATATCTATTTTACACGCCTTTGAAATCATGAAAATATGTAATCCATTTCGTTTTTATCACCCCTGATGGTTAGGACAATTTTACAGACTTGTGTGTATGAATGTGGTAATAGAATTATCCTACACACATATCTTATAATGTTTTTAGCAGTGAAAAATTTGCAGGAATTAGATTGAATTTGGCTGTATTACATTATAGAAAGCATTATTCTGTTCTTCTGCCTGGCAACCTCGAATAGTTCTGTCTGTCAGTCAGCACACCATAACTGAATTTGAGGTCTACTAAAGGTAGAAATCGCAAGAAGACATTACATTAGTAAGCTAGTTTGAGTAAGCTAATGTCCATTTCCTGTTGCCTTTAATTATTATTATTAGTTTTGTTCATCTCAGGTTTACTTATTTAATCTGAGTTTGGTCATTGTATTTTGTCCGATCAGCTCCTCTCCAGCCCATCATGGCCAGTCAGCAGCCAGCATACCAGGGAATGATAAGTGTTCAGCAGCCGCAGAGTGCCAGTATAATAAATGCTCAACGTCCAAGCATGACTGGACAGATTCAAGGCATGGTGGTCCAGTACACACCTATGCCCTCCTATCAGGTGTGTGCCATTTTTGAATGTGCAAATGCTCCCAACATGTATATAGAAACTTGTGCACATAATACCCCCTATGTTTACCCCCTATGTTTACCCCCTATGTTTACCCCAGGTGCCCGTAGCCAACGAAACCCAGCCTGTGGTGCAGCAACAGTACCAGCAGCCTGTCATGGTGCCAGTTAGCCAGTCTGTACAGGCTGCAATGCCAGCTGCCCCACCCATGCCAGTCTACTATAGCGTCCTGACACCAACTCAGCAGAACAGCACAAGGTAAAAAAAACAAACAAAAAAAACCCCAACAATACTATCAAAATATAACGCAAGAATATACACAAAAAAACACAATATTAACGCAAGAATATATACTAGAAAGCATATGTAGTAAGTAAATCTATGTATTTTAAAGTTTGTTTGTGTATATATGTGTGGATCTGTGTGTGTACATATTCTAGTCCATCTGTAGGCTACCTGCAGCCTCCCAGCTCAGATCAGTACCAGATGACTCAGTCCCCGTCCCCTTGCAGTCCTCAGCAGATACAGCAGCAGTATTCAGGTATCACTCAGGAATAGTCTCAGGTTTCAATCCATTTTTTTTATAAAGTATAATGGCAGAATATATGGTTAATATTAGTAAATAACTATATTATGTTGTTTGGCTTTTTTTATTTAAAAGGCTGCCTTTTAGAGCCCCAAACCACCTTATCCCAAATTTCACCCCAAATAAGGGAAAATGCACAAAAATATAACAAAGAAAAAAAAAAAACCCTTTAAATTACCAAGTTTACCAATTACACTTACCGATAACCAGCTGTAGTTCTTCTAAGAATTTCTCCGATGTAGATTTAGACTAAACTGAAATCTGTAAATCATTGCTTGCTGGGTACACTATAAGCTTTGTTTGACAAATCAGACAACATAAAGGACTCGAAATATTTTATTTATCATACTGAGCCTGAATCTTAAATACATAAACACTGGATGGCAAATGCCACATTGTAAGAAACACAATTCTGCTGTAATTCGCTATACATTGCAAATTATTTTTTAATTAGTTTTATGTATTTTGTTACATCACCCCATAGTTTATATATATTTTTTAAATTCTACCCGTGCGCAGTAAAGACTGATATCATCTGAGATTTTTATTAATGACAGGCTTTTAAAACATTTAAATAGACCTACAAATTTCCTACATTGGTGCCATAACATGTTAGCACTTTGTTTTGTATTTTAGGCTTGAAACTTGTATCCAAATATCTAAAAATAGAAACTAGGTTCAACATCTTTATTTACCGCATTCCTATGCTGTGTTGTGTTGAACCTGGTACAGCACCTGCTGACCTTACACGATCAAAGACATGATAGTGGTCATTGCCATGATCTTTGGCACAAATGGAGTTTTTTACCTTTCACCCCATTTTATCTGGGTTAGATCATACTTTAGTCACTACCTACAGTAAATAACACCAAAACATTCATGCCTTCTATGATGTATCTTTACTTACATTTGAAGACGTAAATAAATGGTTGTAGAAAGGTTTTATTAGCTTTACTGATGTGTGTGTAATTGTGTGTGTGTGTGTGTGTGTGTGGTGTGTGTGTGTGTGTGTGTGTGTGTGTGTGTGTGTGTGTGTGTGTGTGTGTGTGTGTTGATGTGTGGGTCTCTGTGTTTAGGAGTGCCACCTCCTGGTCCAAGTGTTATGGTGATGCAGTTAAGTGTTCCCAATGGGCCCCAGCCTGCCCAGAATCCTCCCATGGTGCAGTGGAATCCCTGCAAGTATTACAGTGTGGAACAGAGACCCAGCAAACCCGACCCACAGGTACTATGTGTGAGCTAACACGCAAATATACCGGCATGCTCTTTTAATAAAATCTCTTCAGAAACCATGGTTATTTCCAGACTATCAGTATATATAAAGACCAATTTATAAATCTACATTTAAATAAAACATTTAAAAAACCCAAGGCTTCTTTTTCCCTTAATTAGTCTTTTTTTCTTTTATTTTTCAATGTCTCTTTTTCTGTGTGTCTCTCGCTCTGTCTGTCTGTCTGTCACTGTCTCGCTCTGTCTCTGTAGGTCAGCACTCAGTTAAGTAGTCCACTGGCATCTCCAACTCAGTCCCCAACACCTACTCCATCAAGCAGTGGTAATAATGTGTGTCCTGGACTCGGCCCACTGCCTCTCATCTCCCAGTTTCCACGACCTGGTGGACCTTCACAAGGTAACACTAACATACATTAACTGTACATCAAAATACCCACTAATAATTTTATCACACATTTTTACATACAAAGTTAAAAAATCAAAAGCTTTTATTTTTTGTGTACATGTGTCATATTACACATGCTAATCAACCTTACATTAAACGTTGCATAGTTTGATTTAAGTTTTTTTTGTCTTGATATCAGCCTGTTAGCCATCAGAACAGTGATCCGATTATGTTTTTCTGTACACATATGTTCCTCAAGAAACCCTGAACACTTTGCTGTGTGTATGTTACAGGAGATGGACGCTATTCGTTACTGGGGCAGCCCCTGCAGTACAGCTTGTGTCCTCCAACCATCATGCACAATCATAACCAGTCCTCCTACAGCTCCCATCCGGTGAGCATGTGTCAGGTGAACATTTACACATGGGAATTAGGGGTGTAACTGTACTAATATTCGTACCAAACCGTTTTCGTTGCACATCTGTACTGAATTGACTTTTTTATAGCAGCAGATTTACCACCATGGTTGAATGAAACTACACAGGTGTATAAACTAGAATAGACAATGTGTAGAAATGTTAGGGTAAAAAATAATCAGAGCAGGCCTGCAAGCTGTGACTGTTAATACTGAACTGTAATTTATAGTCATTTATACATTTTATTTTTGCTTTACTACCTTTTTATATTTTGTTTAATTTATTTAAGAATTATTTTATTCAATGGACAACCTGTTTTATTCTATTTTATGTTCAGATATTTATTTCTTTAATTTAAACCAAGCAAGCATTTTATTTAAAATTATTTGTAAAATGTTTACTGTTAATGTTTACAAATGTTAATAATAATAATAAATGACTAGCAATTTTACATTTTGCAAAGTGTCCCAAATCCGATTTTTTTCCCCACTAGTGTGGTACAGATTGGATTTGACAGACGACTGTGTAGGCAGAAAAAAAGCACATGGGTTGTGATCATTTTAAATCTGTTTCAGGCCTCATTCATATGTAGAAATAAACCAGACATGAATCAGATATATGCATTAACGTCTGTCATGTTAAGACTTATCGGATTTTTACCTGTCAGTGCAAGTCAAACGTCATTGAATAAGCAAGGGGGGGTGGTTGTGGTGCTTGGGGGTAGGGGGTGACGCTAACTAGGGCGATGTAAATAACTTGGTGCAACTGAATTCTGTGTCTGTGTCTGTCTGTCCACAGAGTTCAGGATTGATAAAGCATGGAGCCAGAGGAAAAAAACAGACGCTGAAATCTGCCTCTACAGATCTAGGAACTACTGACGTGGGTACGGGCCCCACACATTGAAATATTAAAATGTTTAGCACTTTAAGTGTCAAACAGGCTGGAGAAATATGGCCTAATAAAATCAGTAGAGAAAAGTGATCTTTTTTCTTATATACAGACAATCCTCCACTATATAGACTTTGCTCAGTTGTATTGTAAATCCACAAAGTGGTATGTTGAGAAATAGTTTTTAAATTGCATGTAGCGAAAAAAAACGTGACAACAGCATGATATCATTGGAACACACAACTACAGCCAACTCGCGGTTCACTCGGCTCAGTTGCACACTTTTTGGTTAGTGAGAACATTGTTGCATAATTAATAACCTTTTTAAGTTCATTTAAACATACCAGTAGCAGGCGGTGCATTTGGTACATGGCCTTTAGTGGGGATTTACCCGACTGATACACCTCTTAATACCAGCATCACATCACGATTATAGAAACCAGCAATACTATACAAAAATGCAATATAACACAGCGTGACATTATGGAGAGAGAGATTTTGCGTATTGAGGATTAAAACCATTTTTATTAAAGCAAGAAACCCCGTTAAGGTTCCAAACCTCTACAAAACAACTGCATCTGAAGCAGTTTAGAATCAATATTTATCTAATAACATCACAAAAACATAAACAATGTTTGGGTAGACAAACTGGGCTGTAACAGTCTTACTTTGATTAATCAATCAGAGGATGGAAAAATGCTGACGTTATTGTGGGCCAGCTAGCTGGCCCTGTCAAGGCAAACTTGAAATCTGATTGGTTAAAGAAACAATTGTTCTTTAACCAATTAGCAATCTGTCACTACTAATATAGTTTGTTACATGGGCAGCACTACTGATTTTGAAGGGCAGATTATATAAACATGGCAGCACACAGAAACTGAAATTTGATTGGACAAAAAAAAATCTAACATACACATACTGGAAGCAGTGCAGCTGAAATAAAGAGAATGAACTGTTGGAAATAAACTAATACAATTTAATAAAACAAATATAGGAATTAGGTTGTAAATGTGGATCAGCTTCTGATAGTGTTTAGACCAGCAGAGAAGGACTTGCTTTGGGTAAATACCATTGGTCATTTCTTATGGAAGAAATCAGTGCTAAAAGTGATTTTCTGTGTTACCTGCAGTGTAGCCTGTGTAGTGAGCTGTGTGCAGTTAATATGTTAATATGTTCTTCTTTACAGTTACAGTAATTTACGTAAGAAATACTTTCTTTAGATTAGCACTGGCAAGCTGTTTTGCTTCTCATCATGCCCACCCATTTCTCTGTGCAGTGGTGAGTCGTGTGCTGGAGGTTACAGACCTGCCCGAGGGCATCTCTCGCCCAGAGGCAGAGAAGCTCTTCCACCAGCTCTCGCTGTGCGGGGCCAAGATCCAGTGGCTAAAGGAGCCCCAGGCATCCCGGGGAACTGGCACAACCCCGATGTCTGGAGCTGGAGGGGGCGGGGTAATCGGAAAGGGTGACATCCACGACCCAGCACACCTCTACACCGTGGTGGCCGTGTTCCCCAACACCATGGCTGCACAAAGTGCTTCCTTTAAGCTTAACAACAGCGGAGGGAGTCTGTTCAAACTGCGTGCCGCCAAAAAGAACTATGACCTGCGCATACTGGAGCGAGCTAGCTCACAGTGAGAAGAGAGAGAGAGAGAGTGGGAGAGAGGAGTGGGGTGGAGGAGAAGAACGGAGAGAAAAAAAACCATACGACTTTTCTCAGTCTTTTTTGTATCATTGCACAAAGAGGACATAACACACACAAGCATGTGTACCTCTGTTGTACCTCTGTATATAGAATTCCTTATGTACACACAGATTTGCGCGCACACACACACACACACATATATACAGCCATACACAGGACAGATGGTGTTGGACAGGCTCCTCCCCAAATTTAACTCTGTCTCCTTTCATCCTGTCTCTCTTTGTCATCATATGGCCTCTCTCTCTCTCTTTCTCTCTCTGTCTTTCTCTATATCTCGTGCTTTCTACTTAGCTTATATTTCCTATATTACATTCTTTTTCTGATGCGTCTCTTTCACTCTCTCTCTCTCTCTTTCTCCCTCACTCTTCCTCTCTTGCTCTATCTCTCGCTTTCCGTTTGCCTTAATGCTGTTGTGGTCTTTTGTATTGCGCTGTTCTTTCATATTCTCTCCCATATTCTTTCTTTCTTTCTTTCTTTCTTTCTTTCTTTCTCTCTTTCTTATTCTCTGTCTTCCTTTCCCTGTCTCTCCCTCTGTCTCTCTCTCTTTTTTTGTTCTTTCCCTCGCTCTCTCTCTCCCAGATAAAATATCAAAACATTGTTCCTTTTTTGTTCAATATATTTATATAAGTGATGTAAGGATTATAAGAAATCTATATATTCAGTGATTTTTTTTTTCTTCCCCTAGTGGATAAGTTAAAAATTCCTTGTCCTTTCCTCTCTTTTCCTCACCCTTCATCCTTCCCCCTTCAGCATTGTGTTTTTCATCTTTGTGACCGCGGTGCAGAAAGTTATCTGAGGTATTTAAGTGCACAAAGATTGCAAACGTCTACTGTAAATTCCATTGATTCTGTTCTTTTTGTTTGTTTTTAAAAATATAAAAGAAGACAAAAATCCTTGTGTGTGTTTTTATTAAGAGGAACTGAGCAGGGAATTTTGTAGAGAATGACTAGCTTTTACAATAGACACTGTCTCAAAGCAGCTTTACAGAAAACTGCATTTAAAAAGAATTACAGATGTTAAAAATAAGTTGATATTTATATTCAATAATCTCACCGAGATGATTTCACGATTAAAGGAATCATATCCATGGGGGGGGTGGGGAGGTGGGGAGGTGGGGTTGATCCGAGTCACTGCCCGTCAAGCCTCAGCAGTAAGCAACTCCAACTAATGATGTCAGCATGGATCCGGAACATGAGATAAAGTGTATGTAAAAAAAATGTAGAAAGAATCTTAGTTATAAA
This sequence comes from Bagarius yarrelli, assembly GCA_005784505.1. NCBI lineage: Eukaryota > Metazoa > Chordata > Actinopteri > Siluriformes > Sisoridae > Bagarius > Bagarius yarrelli. The sequence continues at coordinate 919,013 of VCAZ01000007.1, forward strand.
ATGATTAAAATGCCTTTTAGAATAAAATTGACAATTTATAAATTATAGCATCACATGATCGGATTGGTCAAAAGATGTAAAAAAATGTGTATTTTGAAGTAACACAATATCGTTTCTATCGTTAAAGCTTGTTGCAAGAATAGTGAGTGGAAAACATCTCTTATGGTGGTCTTATGGTATTGATTATGGTAAACATTAATAAATTTAAACAGAGAAACATAAACCATCACTAATAAACAATTGAAGGTAAAATGCTCTGAAATGGTGAACCTGTAGAACACACAAGCGTTTGAATTTTAATAATCACAAGCTATATTTTGATTAACAGAAATTAAAAAAAATGAATTTACTTTATTCATACCTAACTGTCATACATCTACAGCATTTGGCAGACGCCCTTATATTTATCTCTTTTATACAACTGAGGGTTAAGGGCTTTGATCAGGAGTCCAGCAGTGGTGGCTTGGTGGAGCTGGGAATCGAACCCACGATCTTCAGGTTGTCCAACACCTTAACCATAAGCCACCACTTCCCACAAGTACATTTTACCACACACATTTTTTGGCTACTAAGGTGAGGGAAATGTTTACACATTAACTGACACATACATGTATAGAATTATTCAGTATGTAAGGTATGCAAACAAGATTCACAAATAGACTGAGGCGGGTTTCTCGGCACATGATGATGACATCAGATGTTTATAATTGGTTGATTTGAAATGTTGCTCCAGGATCACATCCTACTTGGAAGAAAACCCCCACCTCCACTAATAAGTAACTTAACTACGGACGGACTAATGTGGATTGTAATGCTGTTAATGTAATGACCTTTGAGGAGAAAGAAAGAGAGACAGATAAAGACAAAGACAGAGAGAGAGACAGAGCACACAGGTTGTGAGTGATGCACGTGGTCCTGAACAGCACACCTCAATCTCTGCTATAATTACACAATAACTAGCCATCAACTTCAGTAGAGTCAAGTGTGCTGTCAACTTCTACATTTGAGTGGGACTATCAATTCTATTGGTTTGGGGATTTGAGTTGTTTATTTGGCTGGTTTATGCTGTCAGTGGGGTAGAAACTCCTGACAGGTGCAGTTTTTTAAATCCACCTAATATTGTGTAGCACCTCATTGAGGGGCATCGAGCCAGAATTTGGGCCCTATGAAAGCATTTACATTTACAGCATTTGGCAGACGTCCTTATCCAGAGCGACTTACATTTATTTCATTTATACAACTGAGCAATTAAAGGTTAAGGGCCTTGCACAGGGGCCCAACAGTGGTAGCTTGGTGGAGCTGGGAAGGTTAGGTTCTCTACCACACCCATTCCACACTGTTATTACTAATACTACTGATTCTAGGGGTGAAAATCATGCTCTTAGAATCATTCTAACTTCCAAGCCAAGCTGCTGGCTCGCTTTTTTCTTATAATGCCAACTGGTGGCAAGTAATTAATTTCATATGCTTTTAATTAATCTTTTTTTCTTTTTCTACTTTCTGGAGTATAAATAAATTGTGGTACTTTTATAAAAAGTAATAAATGATTAAACTACAATGCTACATTTATTTTTTATTTAAGTTTTATTTTATGCCTGATTAGTATATGCATATACAATAGGAGTACAGAAAGAATATATTTAGTAGACGGGTTGTGCTGATAAAAAAACTGAATTCCTATGACACTGTTGTTAAAGCAAAATTTTAAACCAGCTGGAATCTGATATCATCAATACAATACTACACTACACCAAACACACGTCACTTCACCGTAGCTTTTGCTGGATGATAACGTCTCTTTGGACCCTCATGACCATCCTCCTGTTCCTGACAACATAGTGAAGGAGGAGAACAACACAGTAGGGTTAGTACCTACTCTGTGCTTTGTAAGCATTGACACAAGTCTCAGCTCTGATGTCTGGTTCTACGTGTAAAAAAACGATTCAATGCTGTCTCCTTTCCTTTTGATCATTCTATCAGTAGTTAATATCGTATTTATTGTGGTTTAAAATAAATTCAGGAGCAAAACCAACATTATTGTAAACTCAGTTTAGATTAATATCAGTCTTCGCCAGAGTTATTTCTATATTCTTCTGTGTGGAAGCTCTGCTGTGAGGGTGAGGTCGTGTAATGGTGCAGAATGCAACAGTGTGTGCTTAGTGTGTCTCGATAGAATTGGGAGAATCTGTTCATGTAAGTTATCACAGAGTCTGGGCAAAATTCTGAAATATATTTCAGGCATGTTTAGTTCTGTATCAGGGGTTTTATAATTTTACCTCAAATTAGAACAGATTAATTACATGCCCATGATTTAAATATGCTTTCTGTTTTATTCATAACCAGTCAGCTGACACAACACATTATATCCAGGATGACACCATATACAGGGTTCTTGTTTAGGAGTTACTGAAGTTTATATGTAACAAATTTGTTACATATAACAGTTATGTTATTATGTTGGACATGTACAGAGGAGGGATAGGGAATATATTGGTGGAAGGATGTTAGAAATGAAGCTACCAGGCAGAAGGCAAAGAGGAAGACCAAAGAGGAGGTATATGGATGTGATAAACGAGGACATGAAGTTAGTGGGTGTGAGTGAAGAGGATGCAGAGAATGGAGTTAGGTGGAGACAGATGATTCTTTTTATTAGCTGTGCCGTCTTTTTTTCCCGCTGTGCCGTCTTTTAATTTGCTGTGCTGTTTTTTATTCTCTGTGCTGCCTTTATTTGCTGTACTGTTTTTATTTGCTGTGCTATCTTTTTATTCACTGTTTTTTTATTCACCGTTCTGTTTGCGGTTAACAATAAACTTCCACTAAGGTGTAAAAAATTGCAAGCCTAACATCCATCACTAGTGTCAGAGCTTTGTTGGGTTCCAGCAGTGCTTTCTCATTGTCCTCTCCCTATCTCTCCTTCTCTTTTGCTTTCCCAGTCTTTCCTTCACCTTTGCTATCTCACAATTTCCTCATTTCTCTCTCTCTTTTTCTCTTTTTCTGATCTCAAATAGCGCGTTTTACATTGTATTATAACTGTGAACCCTTTTATTTTCATTTTATAGCCTTAGTTCACGCAAAAATGTCTTTTGGATTTACAGAAAGAAACTTTTTTTATGCTTGTACGATGTTTCCGACAGTGTGGTGTTGTAAAAATGCTCCATATTCATGGAGGTGAAGAGTCTGTGGTACTGCTGTGGTGGTATAGGAGCCCAGGGTTCTTTTACAATGGTCTTCAGCTCATCTGCATTTTTTGGTCTCTTGTTCTCATTTTTCTCCTGACAATACCCTATCGATTGTCTGTGGGGTTCAGCCAGTCAAGCACACCAACCTCATGGTCATCTTAGCAACTTTTGGTCCTTTTTTGTCAGTGTGGGACGTGCCAAATCCTGCTGGAAAATGAAATCATCATCATTAAAAAGCTGGTCAGCAGAAGAAATCATGAAGTGCTCTAAAATTTCTTAGTAAACATGTGCAGTGACTTTGATTGTTCAAAAACCACAGTGGACCAACACCATTAGATGACAAATGATCACAGACTGTGGAAACTTAACACTGGACTTCAAGCAGGCTCTAGAACCTTGGCTTCCAAATTCAATACAAAACTTGCTCTCATCTGAAAAGAGGACTTTGGACCACTGGGCAACAGTCCAAGTCTTCTTCTCCTTAGTCCAGGTAAGACGTCTCTGACGTTGTCTGTGGTTCAGAAGTGGCTTAACAAGAGGAATACGACAACTGTAGCCAAATATCTTGACACGTCTGTGTGTGGTTCTTGATGCCTCGACCTTAGCCTCTGTCCATTTCTTCTGTTGTTCACCCAAATTCTTAAATCGATTAAGCTTGACAAGCCTCTCAAGGCTGCGGTTCTCTCGGTTTGTTGTACATCTTTTTTCCACACTTTTACTTAACTTTCTGTTAACATGCTTGGATACAGCACTCTGTGAACAGCTAGCTTCTCTGGCAATGAATGTTTGTGGCTTACCCTTCTTCTGAAGGGTATCAATGATTGTCTTCTGGTCAGATCAGCAGTCATTCCCATGATTGTGTAGCCTAATGAACCAAACTGGGAGACCATTTTGAAGATGCAGGAAGCCCTTGCAGGTGTTTTGAGTTGATTGGCTGATTGGCATGTCACCATATTCTAATTTATTGAGATAGTGAATTGGTGGGTTTTTGTTAAATGTGAGCTGAAATCATCACAATTAAAAGGACTTCAGTCTGTTTGCACTGAATGTATTTAATACACGAGTATTCAATGGAGTTGAATTACTAAAATAAGAGAAACTTTTCCACGACATTCTAATTAATTGCGATGCACCTGCATTTATGTATTCATTATTTTTATTTTATTGAGTAAATTATTATTGGTTTAGATTGTAAAAAGCGAATAATATAGAACGTTTTTTCCTCCAGGTGTCCGACATGGCTACAGCTCTCCCCTCTCCTCTGGCAGTCAGCAGAATGCCACAGTCAAAGAGCTGCTTCCGTTCTGTACGTTCCTTTGTCTTTCTCAAATCTTAAATCTTTTTTCATTTCTTTGACTAATTAAACAATAATAAATATAATGTTGTACTTTTTTCCCTATAGCACAGACTAACCGCACTGATCCAGCGGTGATCATGGCCAATAACGAGAGGAAAAAAAGATCCGAAGTTCAGAAAAGAAATTTAGAGTGCCTAATAAATTGTGAGACAGAGAAGAAGTTGTTGTGTTTAATACTCTGTACTGCTGTTTGATGAACTTTCTTACTGTTTTAGGCTATGATGCTGGAGGATGAGGAAGCTCAGTCTAAGGCAGAGGAAGGGGAAGGAGATGGCTGTGAGTTATGCTTACAGCTCAGTGAGTAAAGTGGCAAATGCTGTAAAAACAAATGCAGTAATTTAACAAAAATGCTAATGATGTTTATGCTAAGAAGTGTATGCAATTAAAGTGCAGGTATGTATGAATTTAAATAACTGTCACAACAATCAAAACTGTTCCCAGGAAGCCAAGAAAAAGGAAAGAGGGACAAAACCAAGATGAGAAATCCTTATGCTTATTATGTTGTTAAAAACTAAAGTAGTGGCCAAAATTATTAGACATTAGGAACAGCTAAAAATAGGCACTTACTTATTTCTGTAGTGAAGTGGAAAAAAAATAGGTTTAGTTTCTTTTCACAGAGTTTAACCACAGCCAGCGCTCCACACACAGAGAGATCTGATCTCATCATCATCATCATCATCATCCAGTCTGTCTGAGCTGACATTAGGAAACAGAACAAACTGAGACAGACTAAATCCAGACTAAAACCTAAAAGCTACAGTCAGGGGCACCTCTAAGTGGGAAAAAATGAGAACGATTCTAAGGGGCTGTACATTGTGGGGGCTGCCACAGATCTGTTTTATCAGTAATAAAAAAATAATAATAATTACATTAAAAAAGTAATTTAATGCTATAATTAGATTATTTTCTTTATCAATAAAATTTATTATTAACTAAATTAAATTAACATTTGGTGTGACCATCCTTTTTCGTTCAGAGCAGCTTTTGCTTGTATTATGCCCACGTTGCCTGAAACTGTTTTTAGCTGGTAAACATACTAGCGTTTTAATAAGTTGGGCCACCACTGTATGTGGCAGGATTTACATATTCTGGATATTCTGTTACAGACAAAGAAGCCTCAGCTGGATAAAGTCACACAGTTTTCTCACAGTCACACTACTAATTGGCTCTGTATTGTTTTACATCCATTGGGAAAGATGACTTGGACCTGCAGTAAGTGGAAACACAGACTGGCTTAAACACCTAATGCTCGATACCAATCCGGATTTTGTGTTTATCGTTAGTTTCCTGTTTGCATGTGTTTTACTTTTGTGTGTGTTTCAGTCCTGGGGATCATGGAACAGTAATAGAAGATTCCGATCAGGACTGGTGGAGAGTAAGTATAATGTAGTCACTGCCGACTTGCATGGGTACAAAAACTTGTTGGGGCTGATATTGAAAATGGGTCACCCATCATCAGAGTAACAATTTCCCTTTTCATAGTAATATCAGTCCAAACTATTATCAAAAACAGCATACTTTGAGTTTTATTTCTTAAGGGTTGTAAAAAAAAAATCAAGTCATGCTTTCACTGTTGGGCCCTTAATCAATGCTCTCAAACCCCCAACCGTCCTGCTCTGGGGGCACTCTATAATGGCTGATCCTGTGTACGGACTCCAACCTCCTAAGATGGGGTATGTGCAAAAAAGAATCACCTTTTTCGGTAATAGGTATGTGACTAATAAAGACACAGTAATGATATGATACATCACAATGCAAAAAGCTTTTGAACCATGTGCATTCTGGGAAGAGAATGAGTGAATCAAGTGTGTATTTGATTGATGATGCATCTAATGCAGTTGCTCTGTTTGAACACCAGAGGTCACAATCAGATTACAATAGTAGAGATCTTTTTGCATCTTATTTTGATTTATTAGGTTGCATACAGAATAAAATGCATGTTTTTTATAAATTTTTATAATTAAAAAGCCTATTTATTTATTTATTTTTTTATGGAATATGACAAACCCTCTTTTTATTCAATTGTCCAGTTGGGGGTATAGGGGGCATCTTGGCAAAGCTGGAATTGAAACAATCTCCCAATTAATTGTCCAACACCTTAACCACTGAGTTTCCATTTCCTCATTCCGCTTTTATTTATCAAAATTCAATCAAACTGTTCCAATTATGGAACTGAATCATGAAGTCGGTATCTTAAACGCAGCTGGATTCTGTCCGGAGTGTATTGTTACACCTATTAATATGACTGATTGTTAAATGCAGATATGAATGTCTGTTCCAGGGGAGAATCGGAAAGAAATCTGGATTCTTTCCAGCAAACTACATCATCCGTGTGCGCTCAGGGGAAAGTGTGTACAAGGTCGCGCGCTCCTTTGTGGGGAATCGCGAGATGGGCCAAATCACACTGATAAAAGACCAGGTTAGAATTATCACACGCATTCAACCAGAAAGTACATTTCTTTGGGCAAATCTGTCCTTTATTTGAGGTTTTATATTTTATTTTTACCTTTAATACTTAAGTACATTCAATATAAAAGGTACTTTTCATAGTAAAATACAATAATCATCACATACTTTGAAACTTTTACTTAGGTAACATTGTAAATGGTGACTTTAACTTCTACCAAAATATTTTTTTTGCTGAAATAAGTATTTAAATGTTGTTTTCAGGTATCTTATACACCTTTGTATACAATGCAACATGTGTACACTTAGTTTAGTCTATTTCACTAATGATATAGAAGAATTTGAGTAGTAATAATTTATATAGAAGAATTAACCTGGTTAGTGTTTGGGTGGGTGTGGTTGTTAATGCTGAAATCCTTTGTACCCTGTGCAGACTGTGGTGAGGAAAGGAAAGGGGGTCAACGGCTATCTGAAGATCAGCACCGGGCGCAAGCTTGCCTTTTTCCCTACAGACATTCTTTAGGAAATCTAAGTGTGTGTGTGTGTGTGGGGGGGGGGGGGGGAAGATAGAAAGACTGTGTATCTGTACCTTATCTTAATGACTAGCAGGATTCCCTGTAGTAAGTGCGTGTTAGTTTTTTAGCATTGTGGGTAATTTGAGTTTGATGGCACTAAAGCAGATTACAGGCGACAGGTACGTGCTATGATCAGTGTAAAGAACATAAACCACACACTTACCATTTCTTATGTGCTGTCTGGACGGAGGTTTGGTTGGTTTTGTGCACACGATCATTTAGAAATTGATTTAACACAATTTGAATAAAGCCATTATTCATTTATGATTATTATCATTGTTGTACAACTTTAATAAATATTGTAATTTCAACATTTACTAATTTCTTGTTAACTTTCTGTGTTAAAACATTATGGTGTGTCTGTAATAAAATGTATTTTTCCTATTAAAAGAAAGATTTTTATGATTATAATTACGGGATGACCACATTGCTCTTTACACTCCCTGATGCAAAAGAACATTTCATAGAACATTAAAGCTGAAGTCAGTTTCTTTTTTTATCTTAATATAGTTTCTGTACTCGTTAAATAATTATTATAATTCTAACTGTCTGTCAGGTCCCAGTCAGGATTTTTATTCACTTATGTTAATTCATATCTTAACAATTGTTATAAATGTTTCTCTCAACATTCATCATTCATTAATCAAGTATGGATGTCCATGTTTATATGGATGTCATGGATGTTCCAGAAATGTTGTTTCCAGAAAATTTTATGATAACATTCAGAAAATATAAAATTGTAAGGACATTCTGGGGAGACTGTTTTAAAAATGCCTTTTATCAACGTTATAGGAACGTTAATTGGGTACAAATAATATGCTAATAACATTGTGAAAGAACGATATTCTATAAAGGTTTTTTGTCAACATTATAAGAACATTCACAAAGCATAAATTACATACACTTAGTGTTGTAATAATGTTCTGAATATTATTGTTATATTATTATTCTGTAAAATAATTTTATTTTAATAATGTTTTGTACTAACATTTACACAAATGTTGAGGAAAATTACTGAATGTTTCAGGAACGTTCCATGTTACCCTGGGAAATAACACATATTTGTTAATGTTTGGGGCATGCAGCATGTTTGTGTGTGCGTCTGTTTGTGTGTATATGTGTTGATCTACGATAGATCTCATTTCGGGTGTATTTAAAGGATACACTCAGGGTGTTTCCCAAAATTTCCAGAGAGAGAGTTTTCTTACACCATGATAAGAGGATGACTGCATTGGAGTGTTGAAGGGAAAATCCTGGGTTCCCAGGACTACCAAACTGCCCATCTGGGCCCCTAACTCTCATCTGCTTATTTGGATTAAAAAAATTAATAAATAAAATTTGCTCTGGATAAAAGTTGTCTGTCAAATGCCAGAAATTGTAGATTAATGGTGAAGGAATGATGGAAATGTGCACTGTGTTTAATATTTAATAAAAGTCAAGACGCTTTTTCACAATCCAGCATAAGAAGTGGGTTTTAGTGACGGCTTGTGTTAAAGTTTCATGAACCAAAAAAAAAAAAAAGTTGTCCATTTATTTAAAAAATGTAGTAAAGAAACAGTGTCTTATAAATGTAAGAACAATCCCCTATATTCTAAATAATTTATTTTCTATCCATCCAGCTGTGGAAAACAGTTTACCTCTCCTACCACTTCTGTCTCAGTCTCTCTCTTGATCTTTTTCTTTCAGCCTTCCTCTTTTCTTCGCCAAGATTTCTATCACTCACAATCCTTGCCTTATTCTTTTTTATTCTCTTTATTCTCTGTTCTTTTTCAAACAATTTTAAAGGGTACCCGTGTGTCATAATAGGATGTTAAAAGCTCCTGCACGTGAATACAGATACATAAGCACGCAGCTCATCTGGCTGTCAGTAGCCAAGCATAAAGTGTGCACAGGTAAATATTCAGATTCAGAAGTCACATGATTGGCTGACAGCGGCCCTTTTCAGATACGGGTCACATCCTAGTGATGGCTGGCGACCTGCTGTTCGGCAGAGGACATGCCAGGGTGACCTGTGAGCCGCTATGTCATATTTGACTTATGACCTCTGTCAGTTTGGGTAGACAGAAGTTAAGGGCCAAATTGAAGATAAATCCTGACGAATCAAGTGGACGATGTAAACAACTCCGAAGCACTACAGTGCTATGTTTTAATACTATTATTTCAAAACAAAAGTCAAATGCATATATATATATATATATACATACATTCATATAACTGTATAACAATTTATAACATATATATAATGTATAACAAATTAGAATGTATATACCTTTATGCAAATACACTCACCAGTCACCAAATTTTACATTTTAATTTAAGTTAATTATAGTTAATTAAAGTTAAATCGCAGTTTGTATTTCTATTTGATTTCGATCTGGTGACTGCGCTGACTTTCCGGCGTGGTGCATCAGTCTGCAGCCCAAACAGCCATTAAAAATGACCTATTAAGGATATTCATGGTTACACTGTTTTGTGGTGGGTGTCCATTTATAACAGAACATACTTCATGTTAAAACTTCAAATATGACACTTATGCTTATAAGTTACCTTTAATTCTTTTATTTACACAGTTTCATGCGTCTATGTAGTGCATGATTACATATAGATAATGATTTATAATAAAACTATGTGGTGTTACTCAGATGAGGATGAATTCTCCTTTATTTATGTTAGTGTTTCTTACTTATATTAGTTTAGGGATACAATAATGAATAAAATAAAATAAATATAGAAATTAATATAAGTGATTGAAAGACTGCTAATCGAAAGACTGCCGTTTGAAAGCCTGTGGGTAAATAAACTGCTCGGATGAATAAAAAACAGATTAGAGATAAATGTAAATTGATCTGATGAAAGGTGTCTGCTAAATACCGGAAATTAAATTAAAGTAAATATTTTCATTTATAATGTTTTATTACTATAGTTTGCCTACAGTAGATTTCACAACCCATTTGAATATTTTTTGCTGAATGGTCATCGATAATATTCGCTTTATTTATTTATACACAGACTGCTAATATTTTTCTGCTGATTATAGTTTATTCTAGTTCTATTTCATTTTATTTTAATTCTTCATTGTTAGTTTTGTTTTCTTATCCTGGCGTAAGTGCGGACAGAAAGCCTTTTACTGCATGTCGTTCTACTGTATGTCTGTGTTTTATCTGTGACAGATAACATTCAGCTTTTTTTCATATTGCAATATATTTCGCAGAAAAACAAATTATCGCAATGCCAGATATTTTTTCCAATATCGTGCGGCCCTAATAGAAGAAAAAACGTGTCATTGGTCACCTGAGGATTTGTGTTACTCATTTTGCTGTTTAATAAAATATTTAATAAGGCCCTTGTCCTGCTGCCGACTGCCACGAATCGATTTATAGTTGACTCTTTTTATTTATCCGTGTAATAAACTGTTTATTACTTATATTTTATGTTTGGTTTGTATTTATTCCTCAACACTAGATGACGCTGTTGTCTCTTGGTTTCCACAGTGTTTCGAGGTCAAGTTACCCAACCAGATTTCTCTCTCTCTCTCTCTCTCTCTCTCTCTCTCCTCTCTCTCTCTCTCTCTCTCTCTCTCTTTTTTTGTTTGTACTCTTACATCTTTTACCTGCCTTTTTTCATTTCCAGAGCAAATCTAGAACCGGTTTGTTCAGCTCGTGTGAAACGCTTCTGCAAGTTTCGAGTAATCAGACCCAACACACACTTCTCACTCCAGTCATGTGTATCTAAAGCCTTAAACCCAGACTTAAAAAACAGCTGAATGCTGAAAAGCAAACTGAATAGAAAGGCAAGGTTAGCTTGTTAAAACCTAAATATTATTAAATGTGACTTTGCAAAAAATATTACAGCTTTCTTGTAAGTATAGAAAACCTGTATGATCTATTGCAAAAAAGTAGAACATCGCCACCAACAGTTTATTGTGTAAACAAGAAGGGAAAAGCACATCACATCACGCTCTGATTTAACATGGGCTCCAGATAATTACAGTGAACAGATGAGGTGCCTGCAAAGATGTTAAATAATTAGCAGGCAAGTGTGTTTAAAAATAAGATAGAAATAGAAACAGCTTACTACATCACCGGGTGGACACTGACGTTTAACTCAGCAAAGCTGAGACACTCCAATTTAGCTGATTAAGTTAGCTTTCCCTCGAGTTACACATTTACACACGTACAGTGTGATGCTGGAGAAATGGAAAACTTATCTGAGACTAAATTACAAAAGTGATGCTTGCACTTTCTTATGCCTGTGTTTTTTTGTATCTTCTATACCTGCTTTTTTTTGTAATTCGGGGTCACAGGGATCTGCTGGAGTCTATCCCAGCCATCTCTGAAAGGGAGAGGAGGGGTACGCCTTAGACAGGTTGCCAGTCCATTACAGGGCCACACACACTCACACTCACTCCTATGGGCAATTTAGAAACACCAATCAAACTAACATACATGTTTTTAGACTGTGGGAGGAAACCGGAGTAAACCCATGCAAGCACGGGGAGAACATACAAACTCCATACAGAAAGACCCCCTGCCTGGGAATCGGAACCGGGCCATGTTGCTGTGAGGCAACAGTGCTAATCACTAAGCCACCGGGCTGCCCTATAGTTATTTATTTATTTAAAATTCAGAACTTTATCTGAAATAGAAACATTAAGCTGTAGATTTACAACTAAGCACAACTTTTTAAGGGCTACCCAGAGGCACCAGTGGTACCCTAAGAAAATTTTAATAAGGGTGGCCAGAGAAGACCACAGCAAATCCTGGGCTGGCACACCAATAAATAAATAAATATTTTATTCTTTTTTTTTTGCTGTTTTTTATGTAAAATTGCATTATACTTTTAAATGAATAGTTCCCACGGGGGAAAGAGTACGGGTGTTGGTGTTGGACTGGTAATTGGTAGATTTGGGTTCAATTCCCAGCACCACCAAGTTACCACTGCTTGGCCCCTAAACAAGGCCCCTACTTGCTTAGCTGCAATAAACAGATAAATGCAAGTCACTCTGAATAATGGCCGTCTGCCAAATGCCAAAAATGTACAATAGTGGCCACCGCTGGCCGATCCCTTGGGCCCCTCTGAGAGACACACCACAGAGCCCTTAAAGATGTATTTTTAAAAATTCATTTTAGGTTAAAATCATAAATTTGCACTGAACCATCTGTCTTAAATGATTGACTCAATCTTTAATTAGCAATACATTCACTCTTTGATATTTTTCTCTTCAAGCTGTGTTTATAGCACCTATTTTTGGCTAGCCAGGTCCGGTGTTGGGTCACCCCAGCATGTAAACTTAGGTGCCTAATGGTTAATGCGTTTGGATACTCGACACATATGATTACACTCAAAAGCTTGTCCATCCACTGGTGTGTCAAATCATATTAGGGGTCCAAACAAAATCCATCCATCTAGGCTTTGAGCCACGTTTAGACTGTGAAAAATGCTACAAATGTGTTTAGAAACTAGGCTAATAGAATAAAAGTATTTCTCGTGGCAAGGTACGGGATCGAGCCGATATTGATTTTAGCACATTGTTTCAGAGCCTCTTGTCCGCTCCATTAATGTTTCTCTTCTTCAGTCCCTCAAAGCCACCAAACTACATTATGGCATTAGAGAGCAAAATCAGTTATTTTTACATGTGTCTTTTTTTCCCCTTTTGTTAAAGCTGTTAAGCTGCAATATCTTTATGAAAGTGAATGTGTGTCCAATATGTCCCCTGTCTCTCTCTCTCTCTCTCTCTCTCTTTCTTTATTTCTCTCTTTCTCTACCTTGTGCTCTCTTGCTCTTTTGTTTCCGTAGTTCTGTTTTGCCAAATCCTGTAATAGTTGAATCTATGAGGCATAATATTAAATCTCCGACACAGTTCTTTGGGAAATTGTTGAGGGGGAAAAAACTCTTCTTATTCCGTCTCATTTTTCACTGTGGCTGAATTCAATTATCCAACATGATTTGTATGCTTATTAATTCTCATTATTCATATATTTCACTGGCTTTTCAAATGCAGGCACATTAACAATATTTCCGAGTCTTCATAGAGGGAAATGGGTGGCAGCGCCGAGTTTCATTAGATGACCGGAGAGAACTGTGAGGTGAGTCACCTGAAGTGAAACTGCCACCAGATATCGGGTAGCGCGTTCTCTGACAATCCATGTCCAGTCAAGACGCCGAGACATGGAGGATTCAATTCTCACCCTAGCTCACACTCTACAATCTGTCTCTCAGTCCCCTTTTTTTTCTTCACTTATCTTTCTGTCTTTCAGTGTTTTTTTTTTTTGGTGTCTGTCTCTCACACATACACACACACACACACACACATACACACACATATATATGTATATGCTCTCACTAATGAGCCTTAATAATAACGTCCGGATGATCAAGCGAGGTAGAGGAAGTGTAAGGGTGAAGACAGAAGTTGCTACAAGACACACACAACACTGAAGTGGCCTGTAGGGATGAAGGCCTGAAGAGAAGGCTGCAAAGAGAGCAGCAATTAAGAGCACCGGAGTCACACACGTTTACCACAGACACGACCATACACGCACACACCTGCCCGCAGAGTGGCTTTGTGCCCCTGAGGAGTGCCGGTAAGAGTTCGTGTGACAGTGTGAGCGATTGTCATCATTAGCATTATTTATTCGCTAAGCACAGGCTCACTGCAGGGCCAGGACTAATAGAATTCAGGAATTACAATGAGAAAGTAAGTGTGTGTGTGTGTGTGTGTGTGTGAGAGAGAGAGAATCTGTAAAATATGTGTGTGTGTGTGTGCCTTTTCCTGTCTGCTGCAAAACCCTGTCAAAAAACATAGAAAATCTACCATAGTGAAAATATTTTCTTATTTTAATGTCTCAGACGCTGCTATTTTATACTTCTACTCTTTCAATTAAGATCCTGTATTATTTATTGTTTAAATTATTTCCAATATTAATTACAAAATACAATATCTAGTTAACCAAGGATTCGTTAGTGAGGTGTTGAGAATGCTAAATTTGTTAAAAATATAGTCAATTGATTTAATAGTTAATCAAATAATATTACATACGATAAAACAAATATAAGAACATATTTCCAGATATTGATTTATTCCTGATGGCATTTTCTGAGGCAGCGTCATGGTTTCTTATTGTGCTGGCTAATTATTTGGCTCACTTTAAAAAAAAAAAAAAATGCCGTAAATGTGCATGAACAAATAGTAAAACAAAAATAAAACTGAATCTTGAAAAGAACCTTAAATTATACAAGGATTAAATTATTTAGAAAAATGTTTCATAATTGTAGTCTTGTTAATTAAAAATGCTCGATCAATTTGTCTATGTTTACGGTGTCGGCTTTTGCTAAGATGAATCTGGTTGCTGTGTTCCTGTTTTTTTTTTACATTAATGAGATGAAAAATGGCTTCCCTACTACAGAAAGTGCGTGCAGATATATTTTATTTACACCATCGAAATGCCATAAAAAACGCTAAAGTAAATACTTACAAATATTTCGTGTGAAATGGATGATGGATGGATAATGCATTACCGGGCACCATTCTTCTACATCTGAGGTCAATGTGAGACACATGGTAGTCATATTTATTTATCTAAAACCCCCTCTCCAGCTTAATCCAAAAGTACAGGTACTAATATACATCCAGATTCTTTCGCTTATAGTCATACAAACCCGGGATTGATCCCTGATATAATGGCCATGGTGAAGAAATCCACCCTGTATAAGAAACGATTCTATCAAAGGTTCTAACGTTCTCTGAGAAGTCTGGCTAAGTAAAACCTATTTCTATTGAGCAGAACACGTTCACTGTTGAAGCAGAAATACTCCATGACTGCAACTGTGGCGCTATATTATCCGAAGTAAAACAGAAATATTTATGTTAATTAGACAATGTTTTACTTATTTAAGCACATGTAAATACTAATCATGTAAATAAGTTCAATTTTGGGTCAAATTTACCACAACATGAATAACAATGCACTGATACCTTAATTAATTTTCTTTTATTATGACTCAATGATAAGTTTTTAGTAATCATAAACAAATTAAGAACTTAGTTTGATGGCGTGTGTCTTGTTCTATTTGGAAAAATCAGAATTAAGCATCAAATGTTTACATTTACATCATTTGGCAGATGCTCTTATCCAGAGCAACATACATTTATCTTATTCATACAACTGAGCAATTTGGGGGTTGCTCAGGGGCCCAACAGTGGTAGCTTAGTAAAGCTGGGAAACGAACCCACAGTCTTCGGGTTGGAAGTTCAACACTTTAATCATGAGCCACCACTTCCCACATATATAGTTATATAATTTGCTGTGTAAAGTTCAAGTTCAAGGAGTCAAGTAAACTGACATTAATTGATGCTGGATTAATTTTTCCAATTATGCACTACTGTACCAGGGCCAGGCCACTCCCCTTTATCCACAAGGGTTACGTTAATACAGTTACTGTACATTTATTTATTTATTTAATTGGCCGATGCTTTAATATAACACCATTTAAGTCTTTGATTTGTATATTTTGATCCATTTATTTAGTCAGTAACAATAACCAGTGTTGACTGTAAAATCTAAGGCAAGCAACTGTAATGCCGTCTGTATTTTTTGGCACCGAAATTCTGTCAACCAAAGTTCCTGTGAAATAATAAATAAAAATACGATAGTATTTCATACAGTTTATCACAAAGACTTACTGTAATCAGGTTTATTTGTTTTCTTTTTAAGCAAAACGTTTTACATTATATCTGTTTAATTAGGAGTAATTTACTAAAAACAAACAACAGTTCTTATCTGTAAAAGTTAAGGATACCAAGGAGTATTTTAGGGTAAAGATCTGGTAACCATAGCTGCCAGTATTGTACTGTATATTACACGATATTTATTACAGTGTAAACTGAGCATGTTTGATTTACTTTACTTCTGTAGCGTTAAATTAGCACATTAATCAAAATATTTAATAAAGGTGGCCGTTATTCACATTATTTGTTTAGATTAGTTTAAGATCAGATCAGTACATGCCTTAACTTATGATTAGTTGATATTAAAGGAAGTATTAAATCAGGGATCAGTGCAGCGCTATTGTAAGGTAAGGCAAGTTAATTTATATAGCACATTTTATACACAGTGGTAATTTCAAGTGCTTTACATAAATTAAAAATAATCACAACAGTAAAACAACAAAAAAATTAAAATAAAAATGTAATAAAATAATAAATGTAAGAATTGCTTTTAAATAAATACAAACAGTTCAGATTAAGTAGTTTATATTCAGTTTGGCTGTATCACAGTGCTCATATAGGAAATACAGAACTGCACAGATGTGTTTTGAGTCTAGATTTAAAGATGGCTACGAATTTAACACATCTGATCTCTTCTGGATGCTGGTTTTAACTCCATGCTGTGTAATAGCTAAAAGCAGATTCCTCTCGTTTAGAGTGATCCCTTGGTATGATCCTAATGATTTGAGTGATCTAATTGCTGGTGAGCGATTAATTAACCAGCTTCGGTCTTGTGCTGTTTCTGAAGGTTATTTGTAGCTCAGTGTTTCAGGGTCTGGGTGTAAATGAGTTGAGTTAAACATACACAGTGTGCAAATATCTTGAGTGGGTATCAGCTTGAGGGTATGTGGTTGTTCAGAATGTCGAAGCATCTCAGAGTGTTCTTTTTTTTGCTCTGTAATCATTCAGTCACCCTCATGGTGCTGTATTTAAATACAAATTGAATAAGATAAATAAATCTTCTGTTTTCTGTCAGGTAAATGTGAGGAATTGCACTCTGTGTGGGGGAGAGTGTGATGTAAAGACCACACAGTGATCAGGAGGGGTTGAAATATTACATGCTTAAACATTCGCTACATCCCACTACTGAGAGAGAGATGGCAGATGCATAGATAAACGAGATTACACACTTTGATTAAGAACACCGGCTCGTCTAACATAGTAGTGAGTACATCTATAATCAAGAGTTTGATGCTGACATGCTTTACAGTTACTAACATAAGTTTCTACAATGTGGTGGGAAAGACTGGATGAGAGGTGAACTGCTCTGTGGTTAGTCCACTAGATACTAAAGTGCTTTATGGGCAGTAGACTAGATGCTGAAATGCTCTGTAGTTAGAGCATAAGTCATGACTCCAGAGAAGCCTCAGGGGCCAAACTCTAGCCGAGAGACTCGATCTTTTCCTACACTTAATCGATATTGTGGCCTCGACAGGTGAGAGGGGAGAGGTTGGGATTGGAGGATAAAGGATGAGAGGGGGGTTACATTTAGTCACACAGGACCCTTGCATATCATAGCTGACTTGGGGTTTTTTTTTTCAGAAGACAGTAAAAAAGCAAGAGAGACAGACAGAGAGAATGAGTGAGACAGACATACAGAGAGAAAGAGAGAGATAATGAGGCTCAGAAGAAAGAAAACTGCTACGCCAGACCACAAGAGAAAAAAGGAAGGAGAAAAGAAGTCTTTCTCTGACCAGCTCAGCACACACCAAACACAACTCAGCTTTTTTCCAAATCTGTTTTGTTTTCATTGCTGTTATTCTGTATTTTTGTCCATGCAGTCCTCTATAGCGTTCCAGACCAAGTTCTACTTGTCAGAAGGTAACATCGATCCTTGACTTTATTTAAGGCATAATTTATGGCGTTCAGAGTTTCATCCATTTTCTTTAGCACTCATCCTTTACAGGGTTGCAGGAAGTCTATAGTCTGTGGGAAAGTGGTAGCACAGTGTTTAAGGTATTGGGCGGCCAATTGGATGATCCGGGTTCGATTCCCAGCACCACTAAGCTGCCACCGCTGGTCTCCGGAGCAAGGCTCTTTACCCCCAATTGCTCAGCTGTATAAAAGAGATAAATGTAAGTCGCTCTGAATAAGGGCATCTCCAAAATGCTGTAAATGTATAGGACATGAGGCAGGAAAGATCCAGTACAGGGTGCCAATTCTTTGCAGGACACAATCTCACAAACCATTTAAAGGTGCCATTTAGCCTACAGAGCATGTTGGGGTAACTGATGGAAACCACCACAGCACCGGGAGATCATGCTAACTTTTTAAGGATGTGAATTGGTTACCTAATTAAATAGGTGTACAAACATTCATCATAAAGGACATGACTTTAGACATGATCTTTATATGACAATCTGCTGACTTTGACGTTGTCTCATTTGAAGTGTGGACTAGAGGTGTGCATGTGGGCAGAGATCCTGTGGGACCTGACAAATAGTTGCTTGTGTATCCAAGTCGAGCTCTGAAACTAATGACACTATTGAAGATTCCAACTCTGACAGTTCCTTAACCTCAGCTAGAGATAACGAGGGAATGAAATCTGGACACGAAACCCGTTTCTTTTGAAAAGTAAAACCCTCCAGGTTAAGGAAATGTTTTTGTTGCATTCTTTGGCATCTCAGACTGGATGTGCACGTATTCAGTTGAGCCATGTGAAAAAAAAAAAAAACCTTGCATTTTTATTTGGACACATATTTTTTATAGGACACATGCTCTGTTCAGTCTGAATACTGTTTTCAAGATTATATTCAGGATGGATCAAATGACTAATGAGTGTTTTAGAGGATACGTAAATGGGACAGGTGTGTAAAAAGCAGACCACTGCAATAATGGGACAGTGCCCATGTTTAGGCTGATATAAATCCAGCTACCTCGCTAAAGGAAGTAACAGTTCAATAATTAGGGTGTTGGACCAATGATTAAAAAATTGTCCAGAATGTCTTTGTATGTTGCAGCATTACATTATTGCTTCACTGGAAGTAGGAGACCCAAACACTGAGTTCCATAAGGACTCACAATGGTGTGTTATAGTTAAATCGGAAGAACTTGAGTATCCTACACAGAAACCTGACTTAATCCAATGAACACCTTTAAGATGAACTGGAACACACATGATCTCACTAATACTATTTTGAACAAATCCCCACAGTCATGGTCCACAATCTGCTGGGAATAATGTCCAGAAGTGTGAAGGTTCTTATCGGAGGAAGTGTGAGGAAAAAACATATAGATGTAATTGTCAGGTGTCCCAATACTTTTCTACATATATGTATAGTAACTGTCTCTTGCTGAGGCGTCTCTTCCTGTATGTCTTTTAGATAAAAGTGTGCACTGGTTTCTAAATCATAGCCCTGAAGAGCTCAACTAGTTCAGCTCTCTATTTTTATCAACCAGTTGTTACATGCAACTTAAAACCCCACACTTCACATCGACCAAACCCAATTTGTTTCATTCCTATGGTTTCGTTTATTTGTTTGTTTGTTTGTTTGTTTTTACTCCGCACCTTCCTCTCTTCTAACACTTATGACATGTGATCTGTACTTTGCTTATCATAACAGCAAGGTGAGTGTTGGGTTTATGAACATGTGAGTGTTCCTCTTCTCACTTTGTGTATCTCTGTGGCATCACATCACCCAGCCATTTCTTCTCGGTGCTGTCAGAGCGTGTGTGTGTGTTTGTGTGTGAGTGATGGTGGAGTGCTCATGGCGAGTGAGAGCGTTGACGGATACCTGTGACAAGCAGATGGTTTTGGTTGTTGTCTCTTTAATCACTGCGACTTGCCTGGGCGTCGAGGCAGGGGTTTGTCTCGTCATGAAAACACAAACAGGAGACAAATTTATCCTCCACTCCCTCTTGCTCATTTTTTCTGTCTCTTGTATCATTTTGATATTTTTCATTCCTCCCCCATTCTCCTAATACGTAAGCCAGAGCTAGAGAGAGCAAACAATACAGGGCAAAATGAGGTTTTAAAAGAAGGGAGAGGGCGAGAAAAAGAGAGGATAATAGGGCTTTTAAAACGACAGAAAGGGGGTGAAAATGAAAGATGGCTCTAAGTGGATTTTTAAGACTTATGCTTTTTCAATATGTGATTTGAGGTATAAAATTGTGTGTGTGTGTTTGTGTGTGTGTGTGTGTGTGTGGGGGGGGGGGTTATTGACTGTAGCTATACTTGACTGTGCTGTATTTTACCAGCTTTATGGAATGACTATTTTTACTTTTTATTTTATTGTTTTTTAGTAGCATAAAACTTTTTTAAAAAAAAAAGATGACAAAGGGCTCATAAAGAAACAAATGTTTATGTCATATAACATGTTCTGTCAAGAATCCTCAACACTGAACTATAGATACCACATGTGTAAATTAACAAATTAAAAATACTTACACTACTGTACTTTTTGGGGAGAATTCGTACATTATTTGAAGTTTTATATTTCTGCAAACTTTTACTCCACTACATTTCCTGAATAAAATGTATACTTATACATTTCATTACTTACTACAAAATAGTATTGATCATGTGTTGTTAATGAATGATTTGTTAATTTTGAATTAAACCTCAATATGACTCAGGAGCAACAAGTCGTCACGGAGTCGTCACAGAGTCGTCATGGTTCGGTTCATTGGATGTTGCCGGCCTATATGTGCAACATCCCCTATTCTATACAGAAAATATTCGTTTATTTCCTGAGTCCTTGAGACTGAGTCGTTTGTTTAACACGCGACCACTTCCTGGATCTGTATCTAATAAAACTTTGAACTTTATTTGTTATGTGCATAAATGGGCTTTATGCAAACACTTTTCTGCAGTTGAAGCCAACGAAAACAATGCTGCAGTCAGAAAGTGGCATAGTGGGAAATACTGTGGATATCCAGCACCATAATGATTAACATGAAACAGTTGGAATTTCATTAAGAAATAATGGTGTGACATTGTTCACCAGTGTAAAACCCTTTAAGCTGTCCAAATGTTCGAGTAGGGGATACTGGAGATATATAAAGTATGAAGCTAACATAAATGCGTTCTTTATTACACAAGAAACCCCAAACTCATCACAAGTTTTTTTCATTCAAATATTTAAGGCGCTCTTTATGGACAAATGTATTGGGACACCTGGTCCATACTTGTATATGTTTTAGTACATCTTGTTACAGATTTAATCTTTCTGGAAATTCTATCCACTAGATTTTGGAGTGTGACTTTAAAGAGTTGTGCATTAATTCGGCCACGAAATTATTAGTGAGGAGTTCTGGAGTGAAGTCGTTTCAGTGGTTAGAAGGTTTGGGGTGCATTCTAGTTTATCTCAAAGGTGTTCAATGAGGTTGAGGGTTGAGGTCAGGACTCCAAGTTCCACTTCAACCTTAACACACCATGTCTTTCTGGAGTTATGAGGCTTTTGTGCACAGCAGCATTGTCATACTGTCTTTACATTATTCAAATTTATTTTAGAGAATTGTGTGCTTTTAACCAGGACAGAATACTGACAGTATGTTGGTGTGCTGGTAGGTGTCCACATACTTTTGGCCAGATAGTGTATATTCATAAGAAATGCTGTAAATATGTCATGGGAAAAAGGGTACTGAAGTAGAACACTTGATTACACACCCACACTCACACACACTCCATTCCCCACAGGGAGAAGCGAGGCTAAGCTGTTTCTGTTCTCAAACAGGATTCCTGAAGATTAGAATATCTGATCACTCCCCCTGACTGGCTTTACCTACAAACACACACACTTTATCCTTTCTTCCTCCCACTCTCTCTTCTTACTTATATACTTTGTCTTCTTTTTCTCCTCTCTCTCTCTCTCTCTCTCTCTCTCTCTCTCTCTCTCTCTTTGTCATTAGCATTAGGACTTCTTCTCTGGAAGTGTATCTGAAGGTTATTCAGTCTTATTCAAAATTTATTCAAAATTGACTTAAGATGAATTGAGTTCCAATTAACAGCTAATTGTTTTAACAATGTGGTCATCCCCAAGGGTAAAGGTGTGAGTGAGCAAGAAACAGCACTGTCAGACTTGCTTTACCGCGTGCCTGTACACACACGCGCGCTTAACACACACGCTTAACACACACACACACACACTGATGCTACTTCAAACATGAGATGAGGAGATTTGAATGAGGTTGGATCAAATAAAATGAAAGCTGTACAGAGGGGAAAGCGGGATGAAGTGAGGAGGAGAGATAAAATGCGCTGTAGAGAGATAAAGAGATAAAGAGAGAGAGAGAGAAAGAGAGAGAGAGACGGAGATTGGGAGGGTGTTGATAAAATGGTGATTGCCTCTTGTCTTTAATGGTTGGCCTGGAGGTATTCTGCACAATAGAGCTCATTCATTCTCTCTCTCTCTCTCTCTTTCCCCCTCTCTCCTTTCTATTCTTCTCACTTTCGCTTTTCCCTTTTTTGTAGTTAGGTGTTGTTGGACATATTACCAAACTGTTTCCTGGAATAAATAAGACTTCTTTCTTTTCATCCTTTAAGCTATTTGCCACTACTTCAGTCTATCAGGACGTCCCTTTCAGTTTTTTAATTTCTTTTTGCTAGTTTTTTAAACTGCTAGTTCTTTAGACTATTTAGCATATTGAGCTGGAGAGAGAAAAAATGCTTTTAGACATAAAATGTGTGACTATTTAAAAAAAAAAAAACGGGTGTATCACTGTGGGTGCTAAAATAATGGATTTATTATATTATTATGTTTGTTCTCATTTATCATTTTTTCTTGGGGTAAGTTAAAGAAAAGTTTAATATTTATCCTAAAAATGCATAATAATGAAAAGCTGGGCAGCTGGGTTAATTGGTAATTCCAAATTGCCCGTAGGAGTGAGTGTGAGTGTGTGTGACCCTGTGATGGACTGGCGACTTGCCCAGGGTGTACCCCTCCTGTCTTTCGCCCTTTCAGAGACAGCTGGGATAGCCTCCAGCAGATCCCTGTGACCCTAACTTAGGGAATAAGTTGGTATAAAAGATGAATGAATGAATAAATCCTCAATCATGTTAAGGAAGAATGTTGTGTTTTATACTTGAAGATAATGCTAATATGAAAAGTATTTATGTTCTAAACACAGAATTTCTTGAACATTTTTTTCTCCACCAAAACTAGAATGTTATATATATATATATATATATAAAGCATTGTATCTGACCAATAAAAGTTCTCTGTTGTGAATGTGGATGGGAATCTAACCTTTTCTTGGATGTCCTTTCTCGGGGCAGCAGGCTGGCTTATAGCAATACTATAGGTTCGAATATTGATGCACTATCCTGAACAAAAATATTTTACACAGCCCTGGTGGTAATGCTGGCTGTTGTAGAATCACAGTATAACAAAGAACCACAATAATAGAAAACAGTCAAAATAAAAGATTTTTTAGATTATTTGTTGGACAATTAATCGAAAGAACAGGTCGAAATTTCTTTGGGTTATGCAGGTGAGAACACTGAGATCTAACAATATGCAAATCAGCAGATTTATCACAAATATCACAAACACAAACAAACTTCACCACAGTGAACTGACACACAGGTCCTTATAAAAATAACCAGGTTTCCAAATTCTCCAAATCCGAGTCTGGCAAATCTTAAAGTGCAGGTGGATGCTGGGAGTTGGAGTCTGTGGTTGCCATGTTTGTAGGCTGCAATCACACAAAGATACCAGATTTTAATCTGTTTTAATCTCCTTATATTGAACTGATCGATTAATTAAAAAAAAGATAACTCACAAGAAATAACTATAGAAATAAAAATGAAAGCAAGCTGCTTAAAAATAATCCGATTGACCGTATCAGCAGGAGTCTGTGTGCTTTGTGCTTCTCTGTTTCTTTTCTTTCTGTTTATGGATCTGTTGTTGTGCTGCTTCATGTAAAATCTGCTTCTATAGACAGAAACCATGTGCAGCTCCTATCACATTTACCGCTAATCTATTTTAATTAATGTTGGAATTTGTGTCGCTGTAATGAGTTTAATGTAGAAATGTTGCTCTCTGGCTCTTTTGCTAATTGCTATTAGGACTGCAGTGGCTGGCTGTGTGGCCTGACTCTGTGCTTCCTCGATACATTTAATTATTCCTCGGTTTTCATCCTTTTGTAAGTAAGGCGACGAGGCTAATTGCGAGTCATTCTAGCTCTGATTGCTGCTATGGTTAGTTCAGTATTGATTTGTACCTATGCGTTAGACAGTTTTTTGTGTGTGTGCATACTCATTGATTTCTTTAAATCTCGGAGGTTTTTGTTTATTCATCTGTTTTTTTGTCCTTTTGCTTTTTTGACCCCCTTTGATGCTCTTTCTCTATATCCTCCCTGCTTCCCCTTTTTGCTCGTTCCTCATTTCACCTGACGTTGTTTTTCTCCTCGGTCGGCAGATGGTTTGGACACACACTGATGCTTTAGTCTGAGGCATCGGTGTGGCGTGAGAGTGGTGTGCTTCCTGTGTGCTGGTGTGCATGTAATTTTTCATCACTTTTCCCTAAACATGCTTGAGCTGCCCTCTTATTTTTCTTCCAAAATAACCCTTTCTCCGTCCTCGTTCTCTGTTTCGCTGACCACACTGAGGTCTTGTCCATTCTAAGTATTGATTCCAGACGGAATTATGGAGCTGATCGTCTGTTATCATGCTCACATCAAACGCTAAGGTTTAAGCAGAAAAAAGGCACATTAGCACAATGGCCACTTTATTTGAAATAGACGTCAATAGGTAAGCACTTTTACTGACTATAGGGGTGGGAGGATAAAGTGCGTTTTGGGAACACTTGACTGTTATCGCTCTTGTCTGAAAGCCGTTGTAAGTCTTTGATTTTTTTTTAAAAAAGGGAACCGATTTAGTTTTTTTTTCTGGAATGAATGTGCATAATGCATCTCATTTAAGCACAGAAAAAAAAAATCCTGCACGTAAGCGCTGAAACACACTGACACACACACACACAAACAAGTCCACCTTATATTTATTCAGCATTGACCTTCCTCTTGGGTTAAAACCTGACTCTCCTGTTGACTCCATGATGAAACGATTTTTAAAAAGTGTTACAAAGGTCAATGTTATTTAAAATAAGCAAATATTGTAATTGTTTGGGTCTGCACCCGCTTAGTTGCTCTCTGTCTCTTATTGACAGACGAGATGTCTCTGGAGTCTAGAATATAGCAAACAAGCAGCAAGAACAAACGAGAAAAAACAGCGTTTTGTTCAGTAAAGTGTTCCTGGAATGGCCGTTATCAATAGAAGTCAGTTATTCTAACATTACTGTCACTGGACAAAAAAACGACAAAGGCTACAAAATCAAGTAACACTACCTACTAACACTTCATGTAACACATAACTCTAGAAATTCTATTGATAAGATTATATGCTGATTAATTATTTATTAACAATTGTGTTACAGACTACAAAAGGCCACGCAGAACATTAACTACCTTCTAGTTGGTTCTACCGCCAGCATTAATACATAATGCACTAGACAATGTAAGGAATGTTTTAAGATAGACTTAACAGAAAACCTGTACCTGCATTCGATGAGCTCTTATCAGGAGATGACGAGCTTAACCAATTTATGGCTGAAAAAGGTGAAAATGGAAAAGCGATGGCGTACTATGTTTTCAGAATGAAACTGGCCAATCGTGCGTAATGCAGTATAAGTCGTATATGTAGGTGGATGTGATTTTGACAAGTTCTATGTGATTTTGGATTGAAATCCTTTGTTGATCCTGCATCAACATTTCAATCAACCAATCATAACCATCTGATGTCATCAGTGTGTGCTGACCAATCTCGCCTCAATCTATTTTTGAACTGAAAAATGTTAACTTAAGTTTTATGTTTAAGTTACTTTAAGTTACTGACAATGCAGTTCCTGGATTAACATTGGATCACAACATGAAAAAAGACAAACTTTATTAAAATAATTTATAGTTCAGGGACAACATTACTGAATTTTTTATGTTTTTTTCTTTTTACATTTCTTTAATTAAATTACAATCCATATTTTTATAACCATAACTTTTTCATTTCCTTTTATCCATGCATGCGGACCGAAATACATTGTACTGCACACACACACATCTATTTTTAGTGGCGAAGGCGAGGGAAATGTTCACACATTAACTAAACTGCACATACATAATTATTCTGTATAGCATGTCATGTGTTAGCTATGTCATTTAAGTGTTTTATGTTTTTTATTCAATAGATACATCCAAATTATATTATATTTTGGTTTACAGGAAGGGAAAATGTAAAAATGGATTAAGGCGGGTTTGGTCAGCCCACTAATGACATCAGATGGTTCTGAATAGTTGATTGAAATGGTGATCCAGGATTAATGAAGGATCATATACTACTTGGCAAAATTATATCTACCATATGCTTATGTGGATAGAAGGCAAAAAGCTCCAATATTTTCCTCGCTGCACTGTGATACAGCATGAGAAGCAAAATGATGTGACAGCTGCTAGGAAGCATGTTAGACTTCACACAGGCAAGATACAGTTTTGGTGCATTGCTATTTATACAGTTCATACATTTATAGGTATTTCTAATGAATCAGGTAGATGCAAAGGTAGGAAAAGAAAAACTCTTTGAGATGATGTGAGGAAAAAACCTTGAGAGGAAATATCATAAAGGAACCCATGGTCATCTGGGAGACACTAGAGTGTGTATTTATAAATATCCTATTTTTACAGCTGGATATAGTCAAGCTGAATTAAGTAAGGAAAAGATTTTAGGCAAGCAACTTAATTAAACCCAACTTCAACATTTTTTATGCCAAATCAAGACAGAGGATGCAAGATCAGGATGGCAACAACAATTTAACGCCACCATCAGTTCCTTCAAGTGTTAGTGTCCAGAGCAGTCCTGTAAATCTCCAGCTAGACCTCGTCAGGTCATCCTCAGCAGCAGTGAGCACCTTCAAGTGATCTTGTATATTAATACCCTATATACATGTAATGTATGTTATTATATACTGTAATTGTAGGTTGTATTCTGTTATATGGCTGGTAAGGGAATTGCCAGATGTTTCGAGAATGTTTTTTTTTTTTTATTAATTTGACAAGGCAGTACCTGACAAGCACAAAGAGAAATAAATAAACTCATGATTTTTTTTAAATTCCTGAACATCCTGGTGACTAGAAAAGCTAGTCCATTTCAGGACAACATGCTCACACATTTATTTACACAAAGCAGCGACTTCCCGACAACAAACCAGGATGCTTTGCAGCAGTTAACTAAAAAACCTGAATAAAAGCATGAACTCTGCACACACAGAGTTCTTTGTTAATTCACTTTAGTATTATTACCCATTAAAACTGCACTTTGATCTTTTTTTTTATTGAAAATACCCGAGGCAAGGCATCTAATCAAACTGAACCGGTTAATCTTTCACTCAACTCAATTTTTTACTTCTAGACATCACGGTCGTGGCTTGCGGTGTGATTTAGTAACGCGTGATTGAACAAGGCCTGACCAATCAAACCCATATCAGTTCTGAAATGATGTATTCATTTGCCACTGGGACAAGTTCTCCACTCAATCAGAAGTGCAGCCATAATCTAATGGAGACAGCTGTCATTGATAACGCGCGCTTACCGCGCATGCCGTGTGCAGCGTGACAGCCTGCTATAGAGATATATGAAGATGTATCTGCTGAAGCGTAATGAGTAAGTGTCTTACATCTCTGCGTCTGGGGAGGGGAGGAAGGAGGAGGGGGGGGCGGTTGGTGCTGTTGGCATAGTGGGAATAAAACAGCGTCTGTCTCTCTTTTTTTTGCGGGGGGTCAGGGGAAAAATAAATTACGGAAGAGAAAAATGAATTAGGGATGACGGCACGTTGGCTTTGAAAAATTGGACTGTCAGGGTGAGCAGTCGCAAGAGTCTGATAATGGAAGAGGATGAACTTCTCTCTTTGCTTTGATTCTGGTGTGTGTGTGTGTGTGTGTGCGGGTGTGTGGGTGTATTTTTGTGTGCGAGCGAGAAAGACCAAGACAGACAGAAGATTGTGTGCTGCATATTACTGCATTATTAAAAGCACAAGAAGGGAGATCATTACAATCCGCTGTTTTTTTGTCCATAGCGTTCTCACTACAGGCAAAACTGAGAATATTATCGAGTGAAAAGAACATTTAGAGCTGTGTGCTATGGGTACCATAGATATGGCTGCAGGGTCCATTCAGCTGGGACCTCTAGTGTAAAGTATGTGTGTGTGTGTGTGTGTGTGTGTGTTAGAGAGAGAGGTACACTAAGACAGTGAAAGATCTAGAGCTGCTACTCAAGTTCTTCTTTTTTGACAGTGCTGACATCTGGAATATAAAACACTTACTAACCACAGAAAACACCAGCCCTGTTGATTGTTTTACACGTGAATGCACACACACACACACACTTAGAGTCAGATAGAAACCATGCCAAAAACTATCGCTCCTGCTTCTTGTCCTTCTTACCCGAACACACACACATACACATGGCATACTGTCACTTTACTCAGTATCTGGACTCTTCTCTACAGGCTGTAATCAGGATACAGAGATACACCAGCATCTTTCTCTCTCTCTCTCTCTCTCTCTCTTTCTCTCTTCCTCTTTCTCCTCCCCTTTCTTGCTATCGCTTTCTCTCTTTCTTTCTATCTCCCTGTCTCTCTCAACTGTGAACTCTGCTTTGCACCAGAACTAATGTTTTTTTTTAAAAAAAAAAAACACCACAAAGTGTCAATACTGTCTGTTTTTTTTTTTTTACAAAAAGTATTGACATTTCAACTTAATCTATTAATGCTTTTTATGATTTTATGATTTATGATTTTTCTTACTTATTAAGTCAACCTGTTTTATCATTTATAAAACAACTTGAAAAATAAATGATGTTTAATAGTCAAAGTCTCTCTCCCTCTCTCTCTCTCTCTCTCTCTCTCTCTCTCCTTTCTATTTTTCTCACTTTTGCTTCAGACATGGTTCCCCTTTCCCGGGTCGCCACTGTCTCTGCACTGTT
Organism: Bagarius yarrelli; assembly: GCA_005784505.1. Taxonomy (NCBI): domain Eukaryota; kingdom Metazoa; phylum Chordata; class Actinopteri; order Siluriformes; family Sisoridae; genus Bagarius; species Bagarius yarrelli. The sequence continues at coordinate 948,263 of VCAZ01000007.1, forward strand.
ACCTGCCTTCACAAATAAACATACACACATACACAGAGGGTCACCTTTTCTCCTCCGTCTGTGCAGGTTGCAGCACTTCTGCTAACTAGTAAAGTTTGTTTTTTTACACAAACCCAAAGCCACTTCTTCTTTACATGTTTTCTTTTGTGTAATGACATTGTGACGATTTACTCAATACCCAGTTCTTAAACCTGCTGCTTATATGCATGAGGAATCTAAAAAAAGGAGCATAAATTTGGTATTTATTGTGAATTTAACACTACTACAACTATCGCATTCACATAAACATGGGATTTGCTCCATGGATGCTGCTAGTTTTACGGTTGTACCGCGGTAGAAAATAAACGAGCAGCTTCTGACCAATCAGTTCTGAGAGTTCAGCAGCCCTGTCATGTAATTAAAAGTGTAACAGTAAACAACGAACAGTAAAATGTTAGCATGCGCCTGTGGCTATTGATTTCCATTTTAAGCCCTGCTTTAACAGGGATCAATTAGAGGAGTAGTCATGTGATTAATTGATGTTATGTCACCGACAGGAGACTCTTCGTCTCTTCGTTTATTAGGCTGGATATTGAGGATGCAGAAATATTTCCATCATTAAGGTTAAGGGCCTTACTCGGGGGCCCACTGGTGGCAGCTTGGCATACCTAGAAATTGAACCCACCATCATTCGGTCAGCAGCCCAGACCTTAACTGCTAAACTATAGTATTAGGCTTGTGTACACAAAGTGTGTGTTTCCCCACAGAATGTATACCAGTGCATTCATTCTAAAAGCAATAGCATCCTCTAGCATCTCTGTGTGTCATATCCGGGACTACATCTTCACTTAATAAAATGCCCTCTTGTCCCTTGATCCACACACTCCTTCTGTCTCTCTTACACACTCAGAGCATCCACTCTGTCCTATCAGAACTGCTGCATTATAATGATGTGCATTCTTTATCCTTAATCGTTTCAGTGGCTTATTACAGTTTTCCTTCATAACTTAGTGTGGTGAAAGGTAAAGAAAGCGCTGATCCTGTAGTTTCAGAATGTGTGACAGCTCGTCTTGCCTGGTTAAAATGAGTGTCTTTGTGTAGTATAAACTAAACACAGACCTGTCAGAAACCTTCCATTAAAGTGTCAGGGTTATAGATGCCGGAAGGATTTGATCTGTATGGCGGCATTGCAGAATAGCATTCACTCATTATTTATTAATTCCATCTACGCAGTCATGCACCAGTTTAAATTCTTTTCATGATTATGTTCTTGTCATCTGCACAGGCGTGTCCAATTGGTTTAAATAAAATCCAAAATGAACATAAATCTATTTGAATAGCCAATAGGAGTAGGATAAAATACTAAAAGGATGAAGAGTAAGTCTGACTCTTTTTGATTGCTGCATGTTGTTGACTTACTCCGTGATATTGTTTTTAACGGGCTACGTAAGCCTTAGACGTCAACCAGGTGGCACCACTGTATTGACACAAAATTGTATGTGTCTGTATGATATAAACTACATTCCTCTCCTTCACACTCCAGGCTAAAGCAGGAGCATTCAGCTGGTATAAAATCTCTCTGCTGCTGCATTGCTGTATAATAGGTGCATTTATAGTGCAATAGAAAACTCAAGATTTGAAAAGACAATGTTGTAGTATAGGAATAACAAGAGGGTAGAACAAAGGTAGAGGATCTACAATTTAAACGATGGAAATATCTGACGGCATATTTATGGTTAAGGTTGACAGACGAGACAGTTAAAACCTGCAGAAATATCGGCCCATGCTACAGAGCCTCTAAGGTGATATTTCTAAAAAACTGTGACTGTGTAATGGTCAAATTGGGCAACTGTTGTAATTAAAAATGAGTGTGGCACAGAAATAAAGTAAATTAGAGCATCGTGGTGACAGGAACATGGAGACGATGAATAGCATGAAATTTGAACTGAACAACATGGACAGCATAGATATATTTTTGCTCCTTTTTACCAACTAATTACCTCACAGACATGTATGAAATAAGAGGTTTACAAAATAGGTTATGTTACACCATTCGTTCATGCTAGTGATTTTACTGTTGAGTTGTTTTATCTATCTGCTGTCCTATAAGAGAGGAATGGGAGTAATGTCAGTGCAAGAAATGAGATAACAAAACATACAGAAGAAGAGAGAGAAAGTGTGTGTGTGTGTGTGAAAGAGAGGAGGGGGGGGTTGTTGAAGAGGCCACCAACCCTAAAGGCAATTCCAATTTGTTGGTGAGCATTGTGGCGATGTGGTGCTGTGTGTGTTAGTTAATGAGGCGAGTGTTTGAGCTCTTACTCATCCTGCCAGCTCTGGCTGATCTCTCTCTGATTACTCTAATGAAATGGTCAGAGGATTATTAACCAAACACATAGCATGCACACAGAGAAACACACTGTTTCTTCCACAATAAAAAGAAACTGGAGGATTGCACCCTCAGGTTGTCACTGAGTCATTTAACTCATTTGTCTGCTATTTGTTGAGAGAGAGAGAGAAAGATAAAAAGAGAGAAAGAAAGACATAGAGAGAGATATCAATGCCAAAACACAGTCTGGCCACACTGACCTGCCACAAAGTGTGTGCCCTCGAGCCACCGTGGTGTATGACTTTCATTAAACTCAGATAGAAAGAGAGACAAAGAAAGGGATGAAGGAAAATAAGACCACGGGTAAGCTATCTATATTGAGACACCGACAGGTTGATTTCAAATGCATGGTTTTCTATTAAACACTCTTCAAATGTAGATTTTAATAGAAAACAATGCATTGAAAAAAAATTCCTTTAGGGGCGTCTGAGCATAATGAATCATGTTTACTGGCAAAAAAAATCATACAATTGCAATTTACGCTCGAATTGATATATAAGAACTATATGTCTACCGGATATTTAACATAGACACCTCCATCACCTCCATACCCACCCCCATCCTCTCTCTGTCACAATTATTTTGTTATTTTTTGGCCATTTTATCATTGCAGTAGATGTTTGTTTGTTTTTACTAATGCTATGCAAACAAGTAAAAAGCAACAAAAAAAAACCCTAAAAAAAGTTCTATAAAGTTTTTTTTTCCTTTGCACAAGTCCTTATAATTGGATCTTATTAACAGCAGAATACTGTTGTGTGGGCAGTCTGGCCTGATGCAGGTATTTTTCCACCAAATTATCTCCTATAATGAGCAGGCTGTGTAATTAAACCTTTGATTAGGAGTCTTTCTTAAGCACCTTATAGGAAATGAACCACAATCCATTCTTGGCGGCAGCTTGGAGGTGAAGATAGGCTGTTGTTCGACCGCTCTAGTCTCACCCTTTAATGTTCAGGCGACCTCATTAGATTATCTAGACACTGGATATCATGGTTATAAAGTGCACACTAGCACTAAAACATGATAAGAGGAATAGACAGAGCTCTATCCTAAACATTTCTGCAGCTACGTTCTGAGGACTTAACATACAGTATAAATGGTGTAAAAAGTTAAAGCATGGCCTTTTTCCCCAGCATATTTAAAAACTAATGTGAATTAAAATTTATATTTTTTGTCATTAATTAACATATGCAGTGTCATCAACTTTTTTGTACAGAAATATTACAGAAATAATTGTTTCTAGATTTGTGCATTCGATACCTGGGCCCCCCAAGACTCTAAACCTCTGCAATACTACTACAACTGTACCACATACATCATCTGAAACAGTTCAGAATCATTATTTATCTAATAACCTGACAAAAACATTAAATATATAAATAAAATATAAATAAATAGGATATAATAAAATATAAATAAAATCAGGCTAGCTGTAAGCCAGATTCCCCCTTCCTGGTATAAAATAGTGTAAATTGACCTCCAGTTACCACGTACAGGCAATACGTTATGTTTGCAATCATGCTCATCTTTTGTGAGCAATACTTTGACTGGACAGTATACTGTTTATCTTGCAAAGAGGAACTTAAACCAACCTGAATATAAAGCGTTAAAATAACTTGAAAAACCATATTTGAACACAGGTACAGGGGTTGCCCAGGAATGCGGAAACACTTAGAAAGGTGTTTTGCAAAACAGATCGTAAGCAATGGCACAGCTGGATGCTAGAGCCTAGTCACATTTTTCATAACTCAGACAAAAGGGCACTTGTACAGTACATGGCCACAGGGAGAGAAGCCCAATTCCCCTATGGGGGCTTGCAGAAATAGAACATGCTTACACATAATTAGATAACGATATGTGTGTTCAACCATAACTTATGGAGCGGAAACACTTGAAAGGCTGATAGACATCAAGCCTTTGGGGAAAAATGATTGGATCGGGTAAAAATCAAAACTTTATATGCCACAGCTGGTATGTGAACCTGGGTGGTACATGTAGAAACAACTTAAAGAAATACATAGCATTTTATTTTCTATGTCTCTGCTGTTACTATTAACGGTTGACATCCAAGGCTTCATATTGCCAATCCATTTTTGGTGCCGAAGTAAATTAATCTTTATGTTTACAATCTTTTTTGGGCAAAAAACCCTAACAGGCTTTCTCATTTAGGCACTGATGAGCTCTGTTAGAAAACTACCACCAGTGGATCATTGCGTAACAGTGTACAGCGAAGCACATTAAGTAAATATGTTCTCATATTGATTTTAGTCATTTCTAATAAGATTCTATAATGTTTAGGGCTTTAATAACTGTAATCTAATTCACTTTGTTACTATTAGTAATTTTTTTTAACTTAATACATAATGTTTGTGTAGTAATTCATTTGGCAGCCAGTCATTATCGTGAAATAAACTCATTACTGTCATTACAGTTGTCTGGATTTACTTTGTGTTTATTTTGCGTTCATAATGTCTATAGCAATATACAAAAAAAAAACGTTATTGCTAGCATTGCTCTGATTCTGGGTGCTTAGCTCAGCTACCTCAACTGGACTGCAGCTTTCTGGCAGTTGTATAAGTAAATTCCATTTGATGAATCGCTTTCATATGTTTTAACATACACAGTGTGGAACCGTTGGCATAGTTCACAGCGTTTGTTTGTTCTTCTATAGGTTATTCGATCGTTTTAATATCTGATTATTAAATTGTTTATATAAAGAAATGTAGCATATATGCCTTAGCATATATGTGATTGATTTTATTTTAAATAATTAGCTCTTTTGGCTCAATCACATCTACTGGAATTAACTTAACTGCGGCATTTTCGTAGGAAAATGTGCTTGTGAAATATGGGGTTGGATCGTTGTTGCTGTTGGGCTGTTTTGTGAAATATAGACTAAAACCTATTATGAGGGGTTTGGATATCAGGTTTGGCAATGTCAATCTGTCTGACTTTAAGCTTTAGCATTTCTGAAAATTAGCCCTGGCAAGTTGACCCTCTCTGATCGTGGGTGCTGTGTCATGGTTCATTCTGCTCTTAAAAATATCACAAATGTTCATGTTATCTTAGTTTAATAATAATTCTAAGAATTTTGTATCATACTGTATGATAGATTTATGTTCACTTGGTTTCTCTCTCAATCTCTAATCGCTTTTGCATTAAAGACTTATTAGCCTTCATTTTTTACCCAACCACTTCCTTACCATTGTCTGTGCAACACTTATTTTACACTTACCCAGTCACGAACAATTTACGGGAGACATTTTTCAGCAATTACACCATATCGACCAGCCTGATTTACCTTTACTTCACATTCAGAGACATTTTACAAACCTTCACTGTTCAGTACACTGATCTACTCTGGGTGCTTCTGAGAAAATCGATCAGAAGAATTATCACACAATCTGGATGTGGTGTAAATTGTAATCTTTGCTCACTGATGATTTAGTTTTGTCGACTACTCAACGTTGGGCGCAGAGCAGAGTTTGCCAGTTTTAATGGATTTTTAATGTGTTTAAAGTGTTTTTAAACATGTCATAATGTGGAGGTGAACTGCAGGACAAGTTATGAATTCGCATTTAAAATTCACTGCATTACTGCATTAAGTAATATGCTTCATTTAAAAAAATGCATTCATTACCAAGGTTAAGGGTAAAGTATTTAAAAGGATTTTTTCCAATCTTTATCTATGACTTTATTTGGTTAAAAACTTTGTTGTACTATGATTATATTTATCTTCAAAACTGTGGGTTAAAAACACAAGATCTGCACGGTGACTAAACATAGTCAAATGTCCGACATGTGGCATTTTTTTTTTCTATTAGTGGCACAACTTTCGCATTAACCATGTTAATCAAAATATAGGACTGTTTATTTAAAAATAAGTTCCAGTCCACTCATTTATTATGAAGTGGTAGCACAGTGGTTAAAGTGCTGGACTGCTAGTTGGAAGATCTGGGTTTGATTCCCAGCACCACCAAGTTGATACTGTTGGCCCCCTGAACAAGACCCTTAACCCCCAATTGCACAGTTGTATAAAGGAGATAAATTGACGTCGCTCTGGAAACGGGCATCTGTTAAATACTATAACTGTAAATTTGGGGTTATAAACTTTATGATTAAAATTACTTTTGAAGATGGATTTAAATGTGTTGCGGCCCTTTTATCCAATAAAAGAATGGCACCGTTGTTGTATAATTCTTAATTTTTTCGTTGTTCCCTGACATAAAATAACATTCTTTACTTCGGTTTTGTTAATTGCAATATTACTTAAATTTCTTAGATACTTTTTTAAATTTCCCCCAAATCTCTAATTTTACCAGGCGTGTATATATCCAGTGTATTTAATACACGAACACATGCATATTTCACTGACTGTATCACTGATTTTTTCCATTTATTATGGGATGTCAGTTAATCTGTGCATATATGGGTCACAATACAATATATCACAATACATTGCAAAACAATACATAATACATAATGCAATACATTACAATACTTCAAAAAATACAACAAATAGCCGAAGGCGGCCATACAGCGACACCTACAGGAGCGGAGGAGGAAGTTGAGGAGGAACACGCACAGAACACGCACAGAGGATTAAATATTTACATAAACATAAATCGTTTAACGTAAAATGTTTAAAATGATATGTATAATAAATAATTTAAATGTTTTTAAATGTTTCAATATTATTATAAAGTTTAAGGTCTAGCTAAAGGTTAGAATATTGATACACTATTGTAAAAAAAAATAAAAAATATTGCAATAGTTACAGTAGCCAGATATTTTTTACACAGCCCTAGTATGTACTACATTACTATTTATTGCATTGGATACTAAAACACAGTTCCTGCTTTTCTTTATTTCATTGTCTAAATAGTTATGAAGGTAGATTAAAGATATTAAAGATAACAACCATTCTATAAAACACACACAGAACTAAAATGCTATTACATTTAACAAATTACAGCCACAAATAACGAATTTATGGCTTGTTACCTTGGGGAATTGGGGTTACCAGTGTAATCTTAGAGACGTTTCATTAAATCAAGTTAGTGATCACAAGCACTGACAGTTAAGACGCTGTGTAAATAGGCTCTCCTTATGGAAAGCTTTACATTATCAGCTGATATTAGTATTCGTAAAAATCATGTTTTCTCCTTTCAATATTAAAGGGCTTTTTATTAAGTGTCTGTTCATGAGCTTTCTCTGAAGGCATGTTCATGCATTTCAATTTCAAGTGCATTTACATAAACCTGTGAATTAAATTATGGATTCCAGAGCAGTGCTGTTAAAGCGATTGAATCTAGACAGTCAGACCAATCATATTGCAGAGTTTAACAGTATTGTGGTAAAAATGCATTTAACGTGTATTAATATGAAGTTCTATAGATTGTGTTTGTAGGATAAATGTATTTCTTAGTCAGTCCTAGCAGATTATTTTGTTTTCTGTTTCTGGCTGAACATAATTTAGATGAATGAGTATCTGATCTCATTTTAAGTTGTTGGCAAATTTGTAAATAATGAAATAATGAGTCTAATGAAAACTAATGTGATGTAAAGAATTTACAGTTATTGATTTTTTTATGGTTATTATCTAATCAGATGTAATCAACTTGGCTGTATATAATCAAAGTCGGTGGCGGGCCATGCATTTCACACACAGGCCACTTTATAATATCGTCATAATGACGGCACAGTTAGTCCAAAAAAAGTCAATATTACATAGAAACCCAGTGTTGGCACTGCTAGAAGAAAAAAAAAAAAAAAAAAAAAAAAAAAAAAAAAAAAAAAAAAAAAAAAAAAAATATATATATATATATATATATATATATATATATATATATATATATATAGAGAGAGAGAGAGAGAGAGAGAGAGAGAGAGAGAGACAGAGACAGAGCTGCTACGCTTTGGGCGAGTTCGAGTCACGGCTCGTGAACCTTTTCCAATTCTGTCTTTGCTTTCTCTTTTAATTTGCTGTTTGTCCACATACTGTCCTATTCTCTCATAAAAAGACAAAGTATAACACATAGACACATATAGACACAGTATGAGAATAAGTGCCGTTATATTAAAGCATAAAAATATTAACACATAAACCACAGTTAGTCATTTTTGGGGGTTTAGGCGAGCAAATAAGGCATTGGAGGCTCTGAGAGTCCACCAATGATCAGAGTGTTTTCTAAAAAATCCTGAGGTGTACATCGCCTCTAAATTGTCTAATTCATTATTTATTCTTGGGTCCAGCTCTGGGCTGCTAACCAGTTTAGAAGCTGTCTCCAAACTAGATCTAAGTGAGTGTGTGCCATGCCAAACCCTCGGGACATTCCCAGTGCTGGATCGCTTCTGTCTGGGATCAGGTGCATGCTGTGAATGAGACCGAATGAATGATCAATGAATGAGTCACGCCACCAAGCCTGTTCCTGGTGCAGCCTTTTAAACTCAGCTCTGGTAAACAGTTGTAGCTGTGCTTATATTCATAATATTTATGCCAATGTTTTGGTGGCGATAAAAGGTGCAGATTACCATATTTCAGCTGTGTAGTCACAGAACATTTATGCTTTTCTTTCAAATTTCCACAAACACAAAATAACTGTATTTATATCACAATACGCTTAGAGTAATTAAAGCAGTAAAAAGAGACTTTGGTCCCTGGTTTAGGTTTCTATCTATTAATACAAATTTAATAAAGTGTATAGGTCGAGTATGCTGTAAAATGGAAGAAAAACTACCGTAATTACGTTTTCATAAGATGTAATATATGACCAAAGTAATTTGAAGCACAACAATGTCCAAAAACCCTAACCCTAATCCTAACCCCTAACCCTAAGTCAAATTAAATATTTAGACTTATTATATAGCTATAGTAAATATAATAAATATAACCTAACCTGTGCAAATCTATAAGCATTTTTCCTTTATCACCTGCAAGTGTGCATACATGAATCCACCTCATATCCCACCCTGTACACAGCTATTTTAAACATTAAATACTTAATGCAAAACACCTCATAAATGCTAATCTTAATATTCATCTGGGATACACACACTTATATAGAAGGTGGAGGTCCATAAACCAGAATTAATTGGTGGCCACAGCAGCTAAAAAGAGTTAAGGGTTAAGACAACTGCACTTCAGGATAACTTGGTTTAACTAGCCACACTTACAGTATAACAGAAATAGAGCATCAATAGACCTTTCTTCCTCCCTTCCTTTCTCCCTTCCTTCCTTCCTTCCTTGTGGAACTAATCTTAAAAACAAACCTCCTAAGAAGCTGTGTTATGCAAATACATACATTACTCTATTGTAATATAGTATAACAATGTATTTTATTCCTATTTTATATATTACAACAAATTTGTGAAATATACAAATCAACTTTCTTTTTTTTTTTAATGAAATTTAACTTTTGCTCACCTATCCATAAAAAAAGGTCTTTAATATTTTAAAGCCTTTAATATACATAAACAAATAAACCATATTCCTAAAAATCTCAGATTTTTGGGAATATGACTGTAAGAACACCTTCATCCGGCCACCAGAGGGCGCCGTCGCCCGAGTATTGACAGCTCTTCTTCTACTCCAGGTCAAAGGTCATAGGTGGGGTATTTAAGTTGAGCACATGGCCTACTATGGCGTGTAGTATTGTTTGTTTGTTTGTCACAGCATACTAGCGTTCATGCCATTGTTATCGTCATTGTTTTCCCGGCTTTTCGACTACCCTTTTGTTTATCGGACTTTGCGCTTGTCTAACGTTTGGATTGTTTGCTTGATTACTGGTTTTGATCTTCGTGTTACCGACTACTACTGCCTACTCTTTGGATTTTGTCTTTGCCTTGCCCTACTGCTCATTTAAAACCATTACTCTGCATTATGGATCCCTCTCCGTCTGGTTCATCACAGAATACTACACCTCCTCGGGATCCAGTGGAGTTAGCACAGCTACAACCAACCGTGAGTATTCATGCACAGGGCCTTGCAGGCCTTTCAGGCCCAGATTACCGCGCTGCAGAGTGGTCACGCCGTCGCCGCCGCACCCATGCCTGGCGGTTCAGTACAGACGGTTCCACTCTCGCTTCCCGATAAGTTCAACGGCTCGCCCTCTCAGTGTAGGGGGTTTCTCCAACAGTGTCGGGGTTACTTCGACATGCAGCCTGGGGTTTTTTCTACTGAACGGAGGAAATGTGCCCTTATCTTTTCTCTGTTAACGGGCCAAGCCCTGGACTGGGCCACCGCGGTTTTGGGACTCTGATTCACGGGTACAGAGCTCGGCAGATTACTTCTTGTCACAGATCCGTGAAGTCTTTGAACATCCAGCTGGAGGGATGGATATCTCGTCTCAGATACTTCAGCTCCGCCAGGACAATATGTCTGCTGCAGACTATGCTATTCGTTTCCGGACGCTAGCCGCTCAAAGCGGATGGAACGACGTAGCCCTCAAGGCTGTTTACAAACGTGGTTTGGATATGCAGTTGCAGGCAGAACTTGTATGCCGTGACGAAGGTATGTCAATGTCTCAATTTATCTCACTTTCGATCCAAACGGACAATCTGCTTCGCAATAGCCTCTTACCAGCCGCTACTACTATTCGAAATAACACCGGAGGGGAAGTCCCAACGGGCTCGCCGGAACCTATGCAGGTTGGCTACGCCAAACTCTCCCCGCAGGAACGCCAACGCCGTCTTGAAGCCCGCTTGTGTTTCTACTGCGGGGAAGCCTCTCATGTCTGCGCCCATTGCCCTAAGAAGCCATCCCCTCGTTCTGCCAGAGTAAGTTCGCTCCTGTGTTTTTTCTACTCCCAGTTTGTCATTATCTGTTCCCGTTAAGCTCTCGATTAATGCAGTGGTTCACTCCTCTTCAGCGCTGATTGACTCCGGAGCCGCCATCAACCTCATTGATCGGCGGCTAGTACGTCAGCTAAAAAATCCCAACTGAGCCTTGCTCACCACCCCTCCACCATTTCCGCGATTGATGGACACTCCATTGGGTCTGGCATCGTCCGTCTGACCAAGCCGGTCCGGTTAGACATCGGGGAACACCACACTGAACTAATTGTTCTCCATGTGACTTCCTCTCCCAACCACCCCATAATTTTAGGTTTCCCTTGGTTACAGCTACATGATCCCTGCATCTCATGGGCAAAGGGACTCATCACCAACTGGTCCGATTCTTGCCATCAACACTGCCAACCTTCAACCACCCCGTGCCTCCTCACCTCTCGGACACATGACAAAACCCCAGACACGCCACCAGTACCACGGGAATACCATGATCTACTTGAAGTATTCAGCAAGGCTAAGGCATCTGTTCTTCCCCCCACACCGCCCCAGCGACTGTGCCATCGATCTGCTCTCAGGCGTCGCACTTCCCAGGGGACGTGTCTACCCGCTATCTCAGCCAGAAAACCGCGCTATGCAAGATTACATACAGGAGGCGCTTAGCACCGGCTTTTATACGACCGTCTACCTCCCCTGGTAGCCTCTAGTTTTTTCTTTGTGGAAAAGAAGGATGGATCTCTTCGACCCTGTATAGATTATCGTGCCCTTAATGAAATCACTGTCAAGTTTAAGTATCCGCTACCCCTAGTTCCCTCCGCTTTGGAGCAACTACGAAGTGCCAAGGTATACACTAAGCTCGATCTTCGAAGCGCCTATAACCTCATCCGTATCCGTGAAGGGGACGAATGGAAGACAGCCTTTATCACCGCCCAGGGCCACTATGAGTACCAGGTTATGCCGTATGGCCTTACCAACGCGCCCGCGGTCTTCCAGGCCTTCGTGAACGACATCTTCAGAGACCTCCTCAATATCTTGTGTCATCGTCTATATCGATGACATCTTGATCTTCTCCTCGTCCCTCCAGTCTCACATATCCCATGTTCGGACCGTGTTGCAACGGCTGCGAGTGAACAAGTTATTTGCTAAGGCAGAGAAGTGCGAGTTCCACCGTGATTCAGTGTCCTTTTCTTGGGTATATGATTAGCCCCCAGGGAGTGGCCATGGACCCAGTTAAAGTGAGTGCAGTAACCGACTGGCCTAGGCCCGAAACTGTGAAGGAGCTGCAACGGTTTCTAGGATTTGCTAACTTCTACAGACGGTTTATCCGCAACTACAGTATAGTCTCGGCACCCCTCACAAGCCTCCTCAAGGGTAAACCCAGAAAACTCGCCTGGACAGAAGCAGCTGATAAAGCCTTCCAGCTGCTCAAGGTGAAGTTCACCTCGGCCCCCATTCTACAGCATCCAGACCCAACCTGCCTTTCACTGTGGAGGTGGACGCCTCAGACTGCGGAGTAGGGGCGGTCCTCTCCCAGAGACAGGGGGAACCTCTGCGCCTCCACCCGTGCGCTTTCTTTTCCCGTAAGCTCACGGCGGGCCGAAAGCAACTACGATGTGGGGAAACAAGGAACTGCTGGCAATCAAAGAAGCCCTTGAAGAATGGCGGCATTGGCTAGAGGGGGGTACAGTACCTACCCATTTGTAGTAATCACAGACCATAAGAATCTGGAATATCTCAAAACTGCTAAACCGCCTTAACTCCAGACAAGCCCGCTGGGCCCTGTTCTTTACCCGCTTTAAGTTTCTAGTCACGTATCGCCCAGGCTCCAAGAACGGCAAGGCCGACGCCTTATCTCGACGCCATGATCCGCCCACACAGAACCATGAACCCGGTACCATCCTGGAACCCCGTGTATTCATTGGGCCGATAAGATGGGATATCGAGGCCGAAAAATTACGAACGCTCAGGTGGACGACCCTCCCCCATCCAACTGCCCTGAGGGGAAAACCTACGTCCCTACCATCCTCCTCCCGTGAACGCATCCTCACGTGGGTCCACTCTTCGCTCCCCTCGGGCCACCCGGGCATTAGCCGTACAAAGTCGCTTCTGAGCGAAACATATTGGTGGCCCAACTACTCTCGAGATGTCGAGCGTTTCGTCAAGGCTTGTCCAAAACTCTCCCCGCCATCTGCCGGACGGGCTCTTGGAACCCTTAGCTATCCCGCAACGTCCGTGGTCTCACCTATCTATCGATTTTGTAACAGATCTCCCCAGCTCCCATGGCTTCACTACAGTTTTGACCATAGTGGATCGCTTTTCAAAGGGCTGCCGCCTGATTCCTCTCAAGGGTCTTCCAACGGCCATGGAAACCGCCACTGCCTTATTTTCCCACGTGTTTAGGAACTTCGGCATCCCGGAGGATATAGTGTCAGATCGAGGGCCTCAGTTCACGTCCAGAGTATGGGCAGAGTTTTGCACGCGACTCGACATTCACGTCAGCTTGACTTCGGGGTACCACCCCCAGTCTAATGGTCAGGCCGAAAGGTTAAATCAAGAACTTGGACGCTACCTACGCTCGTACTGTGCCCGAGAGAACAAGCCCGCTGGAGCGAGTTTATCCCCTGGGCCGAATACGCCCAGAACTCTCTAATCAATGCATCCACCGGTCTGACCCCCTTTCAATGCGCTCTAGGCTACCAACCCCCTATGTTCCCTTGGTCCGTTTGTCGGCGAACCCTCTTCACTCCCCTCTGTTCAGGATTGGATGCAACGAAGTTCTGAGGTTTGGGAAAGCGCACACGTTCGTCTGCAGCGAGCAGTCAATGCCCAACGGCTGCAAGCGAATCGGCACAGGCAGCCTCACCCGAACTACCAGCCAGGGCAACTGGTGTGGCTATCCACTCGCGACCTCCGTCTACGCCTCCCCTCCAAAAAGCTTGGGCCCAAGTATGTAGGGCCCTTCAAGATCATCAGACAGATCAACCCTGTCACCTACCGCCTCGAGCTGCCACCCTCGTATCGTATCTCCCCCTCCTTCCACGTCTCCCTCCTCAAGCCTCATCATTCCTCCCCTAGCGCCGAGCCCCAGGCCGACACACCGGTTCCCCCCATCGAGGTGGAAGGTTCTCCGGCCTATATAGTTCACGAGATTCTGGATTCTCGAAGGCGTGTTTCGGGCATCGAGTACCTAGTAGATTGGGAGGGTTACGGCCCGGAGGAAAGATCCTGGGTCAAGGCACGGGACATTCTGGACCCCTCCCTCATCCATGACTTTCATGTGCTCACCCTGAACGTCCTGCTCCTCGTCCACGAGGGCGACCTCGTCGAAAGCCCAGAGGCGTTCCTGGAGGGGGGGGGGTAATGTAAGAACACCTTCATCCGGCCACCAGAGGGCGCCGTCGCCCGAGTATTGACAGCTCTTCTTCATCTCCAGGTCAAAGGTCATAGGTGGGGTATTTAAGTTGAGCACATGGCCTACTATGGCGTGTAGTATTGTTTGTTTGTCACAGCATACTAGCGTTCATGCCATTGTTATCGTCATTGTTTTCCCGGCTTTTCGACTACCCTTTTGTTTATCGGACTTTGCGCTTGTCTAACGTTTGGATTGTTTGCTTGATTACTGGTTTTGATCTTCGTGTACCGACTACTGCCTACTCTTTGGATTTTGTCTTTGCCTTGCCCTACTGCTCATTAAACCATTACTCTGCATTATGGATCCCTCTCTGTCTGGTTCATCACAATGACATTTACAGAAAAGACAGTACGGCAGTACAAAGACAAACTTTTCTGCTATTACATGAATAAAAAACAATTTCAAAACATTTTAGAGCAGTTACCATCCAGAGAAAAGAAAATTCAAATGAGAAAATTCAAATTACAGTAGCAGCTGTAAAAAAAAACAGTTGTGTAGTCTAAAGAACCTATTCCATCCCTCAACACACTGCAATATATACCAAATATATCAAATTTCTTCTCTCTCTTTATTTCTCCCTTTCCCTTTAGTCTGCACTTGATGACGGTCCCCAAATGCGCTTTCTTCAATCATTCGCTAACTTAAACTGCTTGCACACCTTAAATTTGTCTAAATGGTCCAATTTATCCTGATTAGGGTGACAGATTGCGGTGCTGTTTAAATGACTCTTAAATGTAAACCATGATAGATGCAGGTTTAATAAGAGCGACTAATGCAGGTTTCAGATTCACTAGCATAAATGTATTCATAGAGATTCATTTAGCAGCAGTGGAGCTGAACAGTTGAGGGTTTGAGGATTGTGTTTAGAAATGTCTGCCTGGAAATTCTCGAGATTAAACGCAAATCCTTTCAATCGCATGAGTAAGGCATGACAGGCTTACGGCTCACATGCTAGCTTAGTTTATAAAGGTCTCAAATTAAACAGATAATTGGACGCAATGGATGCCATCAACTCAAATCATAATAAAATGATGCCGTTCTTTTACGCACTATAAACTAAACATAAAACTATGACTAAAAGTGTGTGTATATGTCAGTGTGGCGTGTCAAGTGTTACAAATCGCACAGCTGTCATAATTATACAGCATGTGGTTTTACAGGTGTCTAGATTGAAAAAAAAATGAAGTAATAACTGTCCTCTTACATGTACACAAGCTTAAAGATGTCCAGCATTGCCTGAATGATAGTTATCAGATTCTGTCCAACAAACTTTCAGTGTTGCTTCTTTAAACCTTTTGGTATAAAAACAATATGATATCTAATTTATTGCCGAGAATATCTGAAATAATGTATAACAAGTAGCACAAACTTAATATAGTTTACATATTTTTTTAAGATTCATATAAATATTCTTTTTGGGCTGTAGAGCTTCAGTTTCAGTTCCACTGAAACCCAACTACACTACATAGATTCTACGTAGCTAGGCACAACCTGTTCTCGGAACAGTATACTGCATTGTTGCATATATTCCTTTTACTGTTGATTCAGTGTACACAGTCATAAGATAAATTGACTAGCTAGCTGTGCACCTGCCTTTATTTCGGCTAACATATCATTATCATTAAAGAAATCATGAAGAAAGTCATAGCTAGAAATTTTTAGTGCCACAAGTCAAATTAACCTGGAATGATAATAAATGCTGAGGTCATTAGTTTAACTAGTGTCAGCTTATAACATTACTTGTCTACTCATAGGGATTGCATTAGAAAATTCTTACATTTTTATGGAATTACCGCACTGTTTACATCAAAACAAAGCGGCTGTTGAGCTGCTGTCTGCTCTTGTGTGCTCTCATCATAACCCCTGATCCCCTGTTTACAGCAGCCGTCATAATGAAAGATGACAGTTTGTAAAATAAAACACAGCCCCATGGAATGCAAGTAATCTGAGCTAGTGATATATGTGGCGTATGTGTGGCTTACACGTAACACACACGTTTCCATGATCCAAATCCATTGACGGATTGTTAGGCTGCAATAATCAGGTTAACCGGAACCGGCAACACTTCCAATAACACACAGTGTTCTTGTCTATCGTAAGTAGAATAGCATCTACACTAACATAAGCCTGTTACTTTCGTATTCCGAGCGCATGCCAAGTCCAGTCTGTATCCAGCCCAGTTTCCCAGTGATGACCTTGTCCTCTAAACAGCCATCCAGACAAGACCATGCAAACTTTGCTGCAGCATAAAATAACCTGCTGGTTTGTTTGGTCAGAGGAGAACTGGCCCTCTCGACTGAACCTGGTTTCAGTTTTAGCTCTTTGCCGCTGTCGCCTCTGGCTTGCTAAATTGGAGCCTCTTAATTTACAGATAAATCTGAATAGTGTTTCAGTGAGTGTTTACTGTATTATCTTATTTGATTTAATTCTGTAAAGCTGCTTTATAACTGAAGGAAAACAGGGTTTCTAGTCTCTATAGAATCATTTTATTCTAATATAAAAGCAAAGCAAAAAAGATTACTGAGAACTACTGATTGAAACATTTACAGCATTTGGCAGACGCTCTTATCCATAAACTAACATTTATCCCTTTTATACAACTGAGCAACTCTGTGTTGCTGGTAATCAAACCCCGACCTTCCCCACATAAAAAACCCATTGGGCATTCTTTCTTCCACATGTAAGGATTTTTCAAAGCATCTTTGAGATTATTTTATTAATTTAGTGTGTTTTTTTGAGATAGTAGCTGGGCTGGAGACGTTTTTTAACACTTAAACAAAGCTGTGTCTAAAACTGCCCGAAATGAGCTGCTAGACCATATGCTGAATATAGCTAAATTTCAACTGCCTGTTATGCTGTTACAAATTAGCCTAAAGCATAAAGCTATGTGTGATTGATTGTCAATTTCATTTTGTTTTAGATGGTGTTGGTAATATTATTATCCTGCCCCACCAAAATATATGGTCACACCTCGATTCTGTTGACTAGGAGAAGAAAACACACTGAATAAAAGCACTGGAGGAAAAAAGAGTGTAGAATAACATAAAATGAATGGCTTTTAGTTTAGTCAGTTATAATGTTGTAAAGTTTTTGAAGTATAATAAGTGAACATTAGGACATATTTACTTTACTGAATGTAATTACATTTTAATGGACATTGTCACAAGGCAGCTTTTCAAGGATATAGGAATACAGGACATATCGCCGATAACCGGTGTTACGGTTTTGTGATATAAGATCTTTATTTAAAGTATTTTATAAACACAGTTAAACACCAAAATGCACTGGAATTTTAACACCATTTCCACAGTTCTAAATCAAATATTTTTCCGTCCATCATTATGCTTTTTTTGTATAAAAATAAAAATGCCTGATAAATTAAGCCAGAAATGCTCATCTGTCATTCCTGTCTCAGACACTGCTGCTCATGAGTACGCATTTAATGCCTCAAAAGGTTTTCGGCACTTTGATTGAAAATATAATTATTTAACTTCTATATTAATTTAAACAAACTGCTATTTTTCTGCCCTCGACAGTATTTTTGCCTTAACCATAATTTTGTTTTTTAGAATGATTTACAAACTGTAAGCAAGAATTCGTCAAAAAATATATTTTAATTAAACTTAAGTAATAATAAAGTGATTTATTTCTACAAAAAAAAGAACTTTTGCATTTACTCTGGATTCATTCACTATAAGTACATACAGTGTGTTACTTTCCTCCCCTGCTGCTCACATAACCAGAAAAAAATCATTTTGCAGCAAAGCCCCAATGCCTAAACAGGAGGTTTGATTAGAATATAAAAGTTGGCATCTTAACATATGCCTTTCACCTGGTAGATATTCTGTCTCAATTAAGGTCTGGTATAGATGCAGCCCAGCATGGCGTATCCCAGCGAAGTTAATCAATCTTAGAAACCGCCATCCAATGAAACCGAGTAAGGCAAATTTTTGCATTTAATTAATGCAGCAGTTCTGTTACTGCTGCTCAGCATCTTTCCATTGGCAGGATGAAGAACTAATATTCATCTGTGCTTGTACAACCACAGAACAAGGAGGAGAGATTAAGTGAAGAGCAGAGGGATGGGAACAGCAGGGATCTGCAAACTTTGTGATGAATGTTTAGGTTTGGCACCTATGATGGATGAGGACCGAATGGTGTTTGTCACAGTCGCCACACTCTTTCTGGGCTTTGATGTTCGTTCTCCAATGCTAACACAGCACACATTAACTAGTGCGTTTAACAGTTTCGGTCCCATTAAAGCTGCTGTTTTCTCTCATTTGCATGTGAGTCATGCGTAAAAGTGATCCTGTTAATCGCTTTTATTTTTAGTCAGCTAGATGATAAGGAAGGAGCTGGGCTGGTCTACAAACCTGTCTTATTTATACAGTGCTTTCAACAATGTACAATGTCATCAAGCAGATTTACAGAAATGTTTATGGTTAAAACATATTATACATTTTAAACATTAACCCCTTATAAGCAAGCTAGATAGGGACAAAAATCCAGGGTCAGTATGAGGAAGTAGAAAAAAATAAGAGTCAAACAGGAATCCATCCTTATTTGGTTGTGATTATAAATTATTATAAATTATTTTCTGTAACTGTGTACTATACAGTCAAAAGTTTTATTTATATATTTAAGAGCTTCATTATAGTTCTAACAATTAAAGCCTGTATTGTTGAAGTTATTATTTTTTTTAAAAAATGTACATTTAGCAGATACCTTTATAGTTATTGTATAGTATATTGTATTACCCTTAACAGTCAAGGCTTAAGAGTGTTTGCGTAAGGGCCCATGATTGGGATTTTATTAAAAGGTTGACGATAAAGACATGGCAATGAAGACATTTTTAAAATAAGTGACTAAAACCATTTAGCCTTGGAAAATCATTCAATTTTGTGTTTTGTGCTTTATGATTTTATAAGTGTTAACATTAATTTGATGTATCATTACACACAGGCCAAAACTTCCATGCACATTCTTGAAATTTATCATGACGCATTTGGTATAAAAGATAATTATTACTTAGATCAGGGGTCTATTACACTTTTTGCTTTCGGAGTCTGTGGTTTATAATGCGCTGAAAAATAGCTTAAAAATATTGTATTTTTTTATTAGTATCTATAGGGACATTACAGATAATTTATATTTCCATGCTCTTTATATAGAATAGAGCTGAAAATTATAACTAGGAAATAGTGATCGGCTTAAAGAAAAAAATAGAAAGAATAAAAGTTACAGAGTAAAGTTGAAAGTTGAGTTAAACGGATCAAATGGAGAGCAGAAATGTAAACATACTTTCATAGAATTTCTTTGAGTGGAGTCTTAAAAAGTCTTAGGATTCACAGAGCAGAAGAGGAGGACAAAAGGAGAGCAAAAAAGAGAGAGAGAGAGAGAGAGAGAGAGAGTGGTGTTAACCTTGAGAGAGCTCATCCATTATAGTGAGGTTGCTACTCTCTCTGTCACACTGTCAGAGATACGACACCTCTACAGCACAGAAAAGGTCACCTACAACTCTGCTCAACTCCAGACAGCCACCACACACACAGGCTGTGCAGTCACGTCAGACATAATTACTCATTCACGTTACACAGGCACTACACAGGACGGCCTCGTGCACACACCAGGAACACCTGTGCATTGTGAACTCATTGGTAAAGAGCAATAATTATCTGAAGGTTAAAAGTGTAATGCAGAAAAAGCTTTGGAGAAAAACTGCATGCAAAATATGTTCCATCAGTTTCTCATAAGACTGAAGGTTTAAAACACAAATTCTTTAGCCATCCCCTGTATGCTTTATTTTTAATGGTGAAACCCTTAGACATCCAAATTGCATTTAAAAAATAGCTCCCTTTTTTCCTCCTTCTTCTCGCCGGCTTAGTTTAGTTCAGTTCGGTTCAGTTCGGTTCGGTTCGGTTCGGTTCGGTTCGGTTCGGTTCGGTTCAGTTCAGTTCAGTTCAGTTCAGTTCAGTTCAGTTCTATTCAGTTCAGTTCAGTTCTATTCAGTTCAGTTCGGTTCAGTTCAGTTCAGTTCAGTTCAGTTCAGTTCAGTTCAGTTCAGTTCAGTCCTATTCAGTTCAGTTCAGTTCAGTTCAGTTCAGTTCAGTTCAGTTCAGTTCAGTTCAGTTCAGTTCAGTTCAGTTCAGTTCAGTTCAGTTCAGTTCTATTCAGTTCAGTTTCAGTCAGTCATTCAGTTCAGTTCAGTTTTCAGTTCAGTTCAGTTCAGTTCAGTTCAGTTCAGTTCAGTCCTATTCAGTTCAGTTCAGTTCAGTTCTATTCAGTTCGGTTCAGTTCAGTTCAGTTCAGTTCTATTCAGTTCAGTTCTATTCAGTTCAGTTCTATTCAGTTCAGTTCAGTTCAGTTCAGTTCTATTCAGTTCGGTTCAGTTCAGTTCAGTCCTATTCAGTTCTATTCGGCTCTATTCAGTTTGGTTCAGTTCAGTTCGGTTCAGTTCAGTTCAGTTTGGTTCAGTTTAGTTCGGTTCAGTTCAGTTCAGTTTGGTTCAGTTTAGTTCAGTTCGGTTCAGTTCAGTAGGTCTTTATTGGCATGAATGTAAACAATTGTACATTGTTATAAACAAATTAAACAACTATCTCTGCTGCTTTTGTTATCTGCGATATTCATTCTTCTTTCTGCTCTTTCTCTCTCGCTCTTTCTCTGTCTCACTCTCTCTCTAGATTCCTTTCTGCTCTTCCTATCTTACTTCCTGCTTTCTCTCTCGTTCTCTCTTTCCTATCCATCTTCCTTTCTGTTCTCTCTCTCTCTCGCCTCCTTTCTGCCCTCTCTATCTTCCTTTCTGCTTTTTCTTTATTTCTCTCTTTTTATCCATCTTTCTTTTAACTCTCTCTCTCTCTCTCTCTCCATCTCTCTTTCTGCTCTCTCTCTTTTGCTCTTTTTAAAGTATTTATTTTTTTCTGTATTTTTAAAAAATTTTTTAAAAGACCCTGGGAAGATTGCAAGCAAGTCACCGGAGCATCTTTGACCTCGTTCTGACGCCACTGGTCTTTTTTAACAACTCAGAGGATGAGCTACAGCATCCCGAGGACTCGCAAATCCTCTCCTGTCATCCTGAACCTTTTGACTCACATACATTTCGTTCTATCACAAGTATTCTTTAATGCTACAAATGAGTAATAATCACACTTGGGTATAACTGCTCTTTTATTGACTCAGTCTGATCGAAAGCCTGCAGCTTTCAGCGAAGTCGCCACTTTTACTATTTAAGGAGATAAAAGTAAGAACCGGTTTCCTGATGAAGTTCTTAAGCTTTTGCCAAATGGCTTATGTGTCTGTACTGTGTATGTATTACGTACCTTTATTATTTAAAAGTAAACTAAAACTATACATGTTTGAATGTTTAAGACAAAAAGGTAACACTTTTCATGGATGTTTGTCATCCTTAACTAAACACAGATTTATGAAAAAAGTAATGCATTTATTAGACACCACTGGTATTGTCTTGTGCTTTATGTTTACAATATTACTGTATGAATCAATCAAATCGTCAAGTTTAATACATAAACAATCTTTTAGAAATGAAAGTCTAGTGAGAGACGGAATTCCGCACAGTGATTGCATCTAATTTCCCCAGATGCATAAAAGTGTTCGATCCATGAAATTATTCAATCTTTGCTAATGAAAGCCAACTCTCCCTGGCTTGCTTTGTTTTTGCACCTTCGAGAGAACAGCCCTGCTTTTGCTTTTCTTTTCTGTTATTTTTGCTACACACACACACAGATATAACTGTGGTTTAATAAAAGAATATACAAGCATGCATATGCTCTGACAGTGGCCCTAATGAAGTACTTCTTCTCTTCACGCCCTCCCACTCACCAAGCGCACCACTGTGTGTCCTTTCATTAAAACTGCTGTTATCTGTCTGATTATCCTTGGCAGTGGGGCTTACTTTTTTATTTTTACTTCGACATCATTATCAGTTTGTATGTCATGGATATCAGACGATATTCCGCTGTTGTGTGTGTGTATAACCACATTTTAAATGCATACATCTCCCTTTTTGCTGTCACATTGCGTTCTACACCACCAGTCAAACTCGATGACTAGTAGCACATCCTGAACTTTATATCCTTTTTTTTCTGTTGCTGGATGATTGGAAACTGGCCCTATGAAGCCACGTTATAGAGCTCGTCCTCCTCTTGTCTCTCCCTCTGTTACTCTCTTTCTCATTAGCCTTTCATTCTGTTTGAGGAGAAACAGGTGGCGGAAAGGCTGAGAGACGGCACCTCAGAGACAACGAGAAGGCGCAAGCTCATTTACAGCCGGCACCGACGTGCACACACTCATGCCTAATTCTTAGCCTAGCGCTAGAAGGCCATAGAGGAGGTGATGCTGTTTTCTGCAGGTCTAGTTTCTGAAGGTGAGGAGAGTTTACTTTCGTTATTGGCAAAGCCAATGCCTCAATTTCTGAAAAAGTGTGTTTTCCTGGGCATTAAAAGGGTTTTATTGCACAGGATTGAGGGTAACAATAATAGAAAACAAGTACAAAGAGAGTCTTTTTGGATTTTTGAATATTGGTTTAAATGAAGAAGATGGATCTTGTATGTTTTCTCAATCTATTATTGGTTATGATCAGCTGCTAACAATTGCAATTGTGCCCGGTAAATGTGTTGTTGCTTTTTTGCCTCATGAGCATTGAGGAAAGCACTGACTGCTTCTTGGTCCCATTTTAAGACACTTTTGTCAGTTTTTACTGAGAATAGTTTCTCATAAGACTTAAGGTTTAAAACACAAATTCTTTAGCCGTCCCCTGTATGCTTTATTTTTAATGGTGTGAAACCCTTAGACATCCAAATTGCATTTAAAAAAAAAAAATAGCTCCCTTTTTTTCCTCCTTCTTCTCGCCGGCTTAGTTTAGTTCAGTTCGGTTCAGTTCAGTTCAGTTCAGTTCAGTTCAGTTCAGTTCGGTTTAGTTCAGTTTCAGTTCAGTCCTATTCAGTTCAGTTCAGTTCTATTCAGTTCGGTTCAGTTCAGTTCAGTTTTCGGTTCAGTCCTATATATATATATATATATATATATATATATATATATATATATATTATATATATATATATAGTATATATATAGGGACCCGATACTGAGCTCATACTCAGAGATACTTCTCGTGACGTCATTAACAGAACTCTTGGTGCGCAAAGACTCTGACAGCAGCGACAGATTGTCAGGCTCAACAGTCGGAAAATATTTAAGAATTGATGAGAACCTATGATGGCAGACTGCAAACTTTGTTAGCAAATATATGAAGAGCTAGAAAAAGTCAGATTTGAAGTAATTTGATAAACATCTAAAATAAAAACAGAAGAAGATGGTATCCTCAAATCCATATACATATTATATATATATTACATACGGTCATGTGAAAAAATTAGGACACCCTATAAAAGCCTGTCTGTTGTGTAACATATGGACATACGGATATTTAATATTAATTTAAAACAATACTGAGAGATTCAAGTCATATAACTAAACAATTTAACTAAAGAAAAAAACTTTATGTAAAATCTACTTTAAAAAAGAACAATTTCTGGTGAGGAATAAATCCAACATATATTTTCACTTAAAATAGCATAACAATAACATTGTTACTCTGCTTTTTGAAGAAGGCTGGCCCTATTTAAACCTGAGACATTTAGTTTGGTGTGCTCTCGACTGTTCAAGTGATGGTAAACACCATGGTAAGATCGAAAGAGCTGTCTAAGGCCTTCAGAAAGAAGACTGTAGCAGCTTATTAGTCTGGAAAGGGATTTTAAAAAATCTTAAAAGATTTTGAAGATATTGCCGTTCCACTGGCTGCAAAATAGTCTGCAAGTGAAGGACATTCAAAACAACTGACAACATGCCCAGGTCTGGCCGTCCAAGCAAGTTCACCCCGAGAGCAGACTACAAGATGCTGAAAGAAGTTCTTGCTACTGTTGATGTGAAAGTGCATGACTCTACAATCAGAAAGAGACTACACAAGTTTAACTTTCATGTGATGTGGTACAAGGGGGAAACCTTTGCTCGCTAAGAAAAACACAAAGAGAACGTAGACAAAGTCCAGGACTTCTGCAATAATGTTCTTTGGACCGAAGAGTCTAAAAATGAATTATTTGGACACTGCAACCAAATACAGCATTTCAGGAAAAGAACCTCAAACCAAAAAGCTGGAAGTGTCCTGGTTCAAGGATGCTTTGCTGCAGGACCTGGCCAGCTTACAATCATAGAATCCACCAAGACAATGCAACATGACAATGACCCAAAACATACTAGGTAATCCACCAAGGCATATATATATATATATATATATATATATATATATATATACATATATATATATATAATATATATATATATATATATATATATATAGATATAGATTATCTCACAAAAGTAAGTTCACCCCTCTAACATTTTAGTATATCTTCTCAAAGGACAATACTATAGAAACTTGGATATATTTTAGAGTAGTCAGTGTGCAGCTTGTATAACAGTATAGATTTACTGTCCTCTGAAAATAACTCAACATACAGCCATTATTGTCAAAATAACTGGCAACGAACATGAGTACACCCTAAATGTGTTAACAGCTGTACATTTTTTAACATTTCAAAGTCAGTTTATTTCTTTATTTAATAGACGTCTTTTGGTCAGGACTGTAATTACAGCTACCTAAATAACCAAAAAGCATGTTTGCAAGCTTGTTTCTCTTAATTCCAATACAAATAGGCAAATGCCTTCCGGTTGCAGTCATCTGAAATAAAGTCAAGTCACCTTGATTTTGAATACAGATAAAAATATGGGAAGCCAGAAAAGTGAGATCTTATGTGCATTTGAAAAAAAAGGATAGAAAAAGATACTTCTCCTCTGCCATGTTCCTTCTTAAATTAAATATAGTGTGTGTGTGTGTGTGTGTGTGTGGTGTTTGACTAGATGTACAAGGTTTTGTTAAGGTTATTTACTCCCAGCCAAACTCATGACAATTTGTTTTGTGTAAAAGTTATACTAGTAAACAAGTATTATAACTGACGTTATTTACCTATTAATAATGGGACAAAATGATTTCTTACATAAGTGTTATGTAATTAGCTTGAGAAATAAGGGAGAAGCTGAAGAGATTTTTTTAAAAACAACAACATATCTTTGAACCAACTGTTTTCCGTTTAAAACCTTATACTAAAAAGGGATAATTCTTAGAAATTACATATAGAAATTTGTGTTTATTCCAACAGTTTTGATACTAAAGATATCTATTATATATTTAATTCCACAGCCACCAACAGCCATAACCACAAAAACATAACACATGAGCAGGAGGTTTTTACTTTACCAGGCCTAAATAAAGACTCCACTCATTAACACAAACGTGCAGTAGTCCTTAGTAACTGCCTGGTTCGGGTCAGAGACCACGTCATTTGGGAAACAGAACCGAGTACATCTGTTTGAAAAATTTCACTAGCAGGCCAATTAAGAACTGAAGTGATGAGGTAAAGAGAATTCACACTCCATACTAAGCAGTGCTGGAAGTTTTAACTCATTTTCCCCCCCTAGTGCTGTAGTTACTTACCAACTTTTGGTCAAAAACTCATAGAATAGGGCTATCATAGCTTTAGACCCAATGAAGGATTCTCTGACAGGGGTAGTAATTATTCAAGGATAATTGAATCCTTTTTTTCGATAATTTCACATACTGTAGAAACAACAAAATCTTACCTGGGGTCTGGATTCCTCTTTTAGGACGAGATAAGAGTGGAGTCTTGATCCCTGGTACCGCCTTTACTTATTTTAAACTTTAGACCTTTTTACCTTTGTGGGATATTTTACAATGGAAGGTCCCTTTCATTTTAAAAAAGTGTAATACAGATAGATGTGTGTAATATAAGTAAAAATAAAATACAATAAAAGGTTTTAAAAGGAACGTCTTTTCTATGATCTGAATATAATAAAATGATTCCTAGAAATCTTCTATTGGAAAACAAAGATGCACAGCTAAAATGATGCATCCAAAAAGAAAATATGCACACTCTAATAGTGTTTCTTACCACTATACACCCCTGTATATACCAACTTTTCGACCATATATGTGTCGAGAACTCGTGTAACTGAATAATTCCTGCAACTTGTTTTTCACCCAAATGAAGATGGGCTCTCTGTTGGGTCTGGTTCCTCTCAAGGTTTCTTCCTATTCCGTCTCGAGTTTTTCCTTGCCACTGTCGTCCTTGGCTTGCTGATCAGGGACAATCAGGGACAAATTGATTTCTGTTTCAGTGGCATTCTATAATTATCTTTGATTGTGTACAGCTGCTTTGAGACAATGACCATCGTAAAAAGCGCTATACAAATAAAATTGAATTCATGGTTCGACAACTCGTGTCGACAATCGTTTTGGCATTTTTCAGTAACATGTGGGTCATCGACAGTTTACTGAGCGATCGTTAAGGTGTCAACATTTGGGATGTCGATAGCTCACTGAGAGACAGTTGATTGGGCAGATGTGATTTGGTGCAATTTTTCCGACAGTCAGCTAGAGGATGTGTCTCATAGATTATTACATCACCTTTTTGGATGTTTAATTTTAAATTAATAGAGAGGTGGTGGCTCATGGTTGAGGTGTTGGACTAAAAACCCGAAGATTGTGGGTTCGATTCCCAGCTCCTCTAAGTCACCACTGTTGGGCCCCTAAACAAGGCCCTTAACCCCTAATTGCTCAGTTGTATAGTAAGTTGTAAGTTGCTCTGGATAAGAGCATCTGCCAAATGCTGTAAATGTAATTTTCCGGTGGTATTTATTACTTGTACCCCGCTTTTTAATTCTCTTTTTCTGTCATTTTGTTTTATTTGTCTAGTCGTTCATTAAGTCTAGCCTGTTCTTTCAGTTCTGATTGTTTCCTAATTGGGGAACCATTCACTAGACAAGGTCCTGTCGGATGGCGTTTTTCAACAGTGCTTTCCAGTTGTAGTTAAATGAACTAGAATAAACATATTCACTTTTTTGGGCCATATGTGCTTTAGATTAAAAAAAATAAATCAAATACATATTTTACTTTTATATAGGAGTAGAGGTACAAGGTACAGATCCACATATTGCACTTTGCTTTACATGCTAAGTAATGATAATAATAAAAAAAAAGATTAATAAAAGCAAGTGAATGACACATGATATCAACAGGCATTGAATAAAAAACTATTCTAATTATTAGATAATTAAAAAATTAATTAATGCACAATGCTGCCAGTTTGGAAAATGGAACAGTGGATTTAGGTCCATTACATTTGACTTCTGATCTTATTTTGGACCTAAACATGGTTGTTGTTTTTTTTTGAGGTTAGGAAATTTGAGATTAGGAAACAAGATTATGAATAAAGACAAGCATTTATATATATATTTTTGGAATTTTATTACTTAAGGCTTGATAACAGTCAGTATATATACACAGTATGACACCTGACCATCAAATTCAGTTTCGTCGACCTCATCCCAGATTCAGTCTCAATACTTAATACTCAATACTTAATACTCATTTTAGTCACAATAGTAATAGTGAGATCAGACACTTATGCCATCTGATCCAGTTCATCTTAAAGGTGTTCTGTGCAGAACACTCAAGTTCTTCCACACCACAGTGTCTTTATAGAGTTCAGGGGTTTTGCACATTGCATGCGTTTGGGACGATGCTGTACATGTGACATTGTAGACAACTGTGTGCTTTAGATTATGTAGCATCAGTTTGTGAAAGATACTTACTCTATGTGGGTAAAGTGTCTACAAACGTTTGGCTATATAGTGTATGTGTGGGATGCATACAATAGATTATTAAAGGCAGATTATGTTGTAAATGATGTACCACCAACAGTCTGGTTAATGACTAATCAGGAGGTTGTTTAATTATCTACCTCAAATGCACGGCTGCACTTGTGCATCTTAGAACCTCAGAATTGTCCTAACTCCCCATCTTCCCACCCACCCCGGCGGCGTCCCTGTGTGTGATTATAAATCAGCATGTGTTTGATACTTGGTAGCCGTTTTGCACATTTTTTTTTTTCAACAGAAGTGTAGACAATTATTTTCCAGTAAAAAAAATCCAAAAATACAACCAGCAATTAAAAGAGAGACAGTAAAAAGGTGTGTGTGTGTGTGTGTGTGCGCCTTTTTTAATTGGGTTGGCATGTGACTTCATCTTTTTTTCCTTCTGTCTCTCTGACACACACACTTGCACACTCCAATGCTCAATTAGTCTCGGCCAATCTGTGGCCCAATGTAGTGTTTCAGAGACTGACTCAACCTTGTGTGTGTGTGTGTGTGTGTGTGTGTGTGTGTTTAATCAGAAGTTCTCTTCCAATCATTGCTTCAGTAATTAGGACTGACAAACGCAAGGTGATGACAGCGCTGCTATGATAGACAATTCTTTAAAAAATGAGCCAGATAAAAAGACCAAAGAACTGAAAAGGAACTAAAACGTGCTAAAATAGTAGTAATAGATGTGTGTTTAGGTGGGTGGGTGTGTGTGTGTTTAGGTGTGTGTATGTGTGTGGAAGAAAGTAATCCTGTATAGATTGTGAGCGCTTGAAGACCAGAGGCACCTGGTCACACCATCGGGTTACCCGTTCTGGTATTACCCTCGTGCATCTTAGATTGCACTGGCTAGTGAGTTAATAACACACACACACACACACACACACAC
>VCAZ01000007.1:980000-1095000 GCA_005784505.1 Bagarius yarrelli
CCCTTTATACATTTTTCAAGTAAAACCGCTATTGTTTACTATTTTATAACCATACACTGTCTCTGATTCCGGCTTGATTTGGCCTTCAGTATATTAATGCTGAAAAATGCTGAAGTTCTGCTTGTTATGCAGTTTACAAAGTGTTTTTTCCCCCTGTTTTTATTGTTAAATAATGAATCGACTATAAGCTTTGAGATGCTTGTAAAGTATACTGTAAAAAGTGATTTTTTTTTTTAAACTGAAAATAATGATAGCATAATTTAAGTACATTTTACAAACAAGTCCTATTTTGTCTTTTTACTTCAAAATGTCCTGTTTAATTCAATAAGTTCAAATTCAAATGGAACTGCCCAAGTAATATTTTACTAGTTAGTCATCAAATGAAAACAGGACATTTTATCCGAGACTGATATCTTTTAAACAGTAAGTTATGAAATATTATATATAAATAATATATATTTGCAGAAAGGTATAAAGCTTTTAGGTTGTCTGTAGTCCTGATGGGTAAAGAGATACTGTTAAAATAGTTGACAGTTAAATTTGCTAAAACAAACTGATGTCTTGTATTTGTAATTGTATTATGTCCACATGCCTAAGATGCGGTAAAGTTTAACGTACAGTGAACTTTAAGATGAATTTTGCCGGACACGAGGGGCACTACGTTGAGTTATTTAGAATAAATAATTGTGCGCTCAGGTGCAAACATTATTATACATTTTTTTTTAATTAGAAATTGAACATGTATGGCCTCTGTAGTCATTTTTACAAGCCAGGAATGATACCCGAGCCCCGAGATTTGAGGGCCATTAACTTTAAACGTGATGGAGAAAGTTGCTATACTTAAAAATGACTAATAATTACGTTTAATTAATAATAATAATGTTTCACTTGGAAAATCTTCTAGCCTTTTCTGAGTGAAAATTGTTTCCAAGCTTTTTTCAAATAAACCCCACTCCAAATTTGTTGCAGTGTACATTGTTTCAGCTATAGTAAAGTAATCAGTCATGTAGGGTTTAGAAGACACCGCCTCCTTATTGAAAGTTAGACCAAACTCTATAAACCCTGAGAAGGTGCTGTAGAATAAAACCTTTTTTTTACTGTTGTAGGTTTAATTACAGTTAGAGGACACAACAATGTTAAACAGTGCAGTTTTAGATAAATACCTATATCTATATATCTATATATAGTATTGGTATGCCTGACCATCTAGAAGTAGTTTTTAAGCACTGGATTCCTGAATATATAGAGATCCACATTGGTATTGGTGCAATTATCTTTATGGAGCTCAGAGGCTCTGTGCACAGAGGCATTGTCCTGATGGAATAGTGTTTAAGTCTTAGTTCTACAGCCACAGCATAGAGAACTGTGTGCGTCCATCTTTGTGGCAACAGATTGGGGAAAACACACTTATGAGTGTACAGCCACAATTCTCCTGCCTTAAAATTTGGACGCTGGCACTATCATGGGCCTGACTCCTAATGTAAATATATCACAGTTTAAACAGTGTATTAGAGGTAGACTAATACACTGTTTAAACTGTGTAGAGAGTATAGAATTAACCACCAAGAGATCCCTACAAGGAGGACTAGGACTATAAACAGTTTGCATTTGGCAGAAACAACTTTATTTAGTGCAACTTACATTTATTTAATTCATACATCTGAGGGTTGGGGGCCTTGCTTAAGGGCTCAGCAGTAGCAGCTTTTAGGTTCAGAGATTTGATATTACAACCAACATATTGGCAGTTTGACACCTCATCTTACCATTTCTTCTGTACCGGGGGGGGGTATCCAAAGTCCAGTTTGTCTATTAAAATTTACACAACTTACAAATTGAATTTGTATGTTTTATTATTCGTTTAGCACACAAAAATTCCTAAACGCACCAAAAGCAGAACAGGGCGGCTCGTTTAAACTACGCCACACAGACCACTAGCAGCTATGGGCACGACAGTGCAGCACGAAACATTAAAACATAAAAAATAACTGTGGGACAACATTCACATATCAATTCACATATCACCGTAGTTACAATAGCTTTACTGTAGTAACATGAACTGTAACGGTTTTACTGTGGCAGAGATGAAAATAATTGATATCAAGTTTTATTATATCATTAATAAAGACGTCATATATACTATAACTATATATATATATATAGTTTCTTTTAGCTGCTTCTTGTTTGGGGACATCATCTGATGTGCGTATTTGATTTTACACTTGGTTTATCCTACACCCTTTCTTATGCAGTAAATTGTTCCAATTTATTAGATCTGAGAGTTAACCTCTGGGTGGCTGGATTGGTTCCCTGCCTGTGATGTGTGTGTGAATTAAATGTACACTGGTTATAACTGAAGTCAAACATTGCATGTATAAAAACCGTGTGCAGCGAGAATGTTCATTATCTTAAATATTCGCATATTTTCCCCATCATTGTGATGTACCTTAAATGCAGTACTGACCAAGGACGGCTTTAGTACATGTTAAAGTAAAGTCTCCCTATTCACTTGGAGATACCTGTCTGGTTGCCATGTTTACGTTCTTTGGTTTTTAGACTTACATACGCTAGTATTTAACAAATTCTACATTGTTGGTTAATAATGCTGTACAGTGTAGGAATGGCTGTGTTTTGTAGTTACTGCAAATGCCTTCAACAATCTTCCCATGACTAGCCATTCCCATCTTTCCATCATTTACTCTGAAAATGGCCAATAAGGCAAACAATCTTCTACTGTAATTTTCAATTACAAACTCGGTCATCAAAAAATCTAAGGTTATCCTCAGTAGATTTTAGAACCCTGAGAAGAGCACATCTCACATCACCATGCTGTCACTACTATCCTCCAGTGTTTACACTAAACTGCATTGGCTGTATGGACTTATGTTGCCTGCATCACATTCTGCTGTTTCTACCAGAATAATGCACGGAATTCATGATGTTTTATGGATTCTGATACCGTGGTGTCTCTTTTCTTATTTGTCATGGACATATATTACACTACAAAGTTCGTTCTCTTCCTGTATTTTGTTTTTTTTACGTGTAGATTTTGTGAAAAAGAAAAAAAAAAAACAAGCAAAAAATATTGCATTGCTTTTTTATGGCTTTCGGCAACAAGCAAAGGTTAAGTTATACATGCGGTCACCTCAGGGTTAACATACCTGCACTGAACAGCTGCATCAATAAATGTTTAGTATTTGTAAACTGTATTTGCAATGATATTTATAAAAGGGCATTTCCATTTTGTTTTATTCAATGATTTATAGTTTTGTAGTTTTTTTAAATGCTTGCCAGTTTAACTTAGACTAACCAGACAGATTAACCAAATAATTTCTACTTGGGTGCACTTGTCATTCGTATGTTTTTCTTATATACAGTATTATAAATAGTGAAGAAATAGGTTAAAGCCAAATCCTTCATATTATATTCAACCTTTAGGTTAAGTTATAGATCTCATCAAACTCTACATCTGGAACAAAAGAATTAGCTAAGAATTGACCTGGTTTCTCTGCACAGATTATGCAATCGTTGATGTTATAGTAGATACGGTTAACTGGCCGAGGGAAATATAGTGCTTGTAATTCCGATATTTTCAGATCGGTTTTAGACCTCATTTGTATGTGGAAATAAATCAGCTATGAATCGTAAACATGCAAACATGTATTAGCGTCTGTCATGTAAACAGACAGATCAGATTTTCACCTGTCAATGCGAGTCGAAAGTCATTGAATAAGCGATCGTGGCACATGACGTCAACTATTTCTTTAAAATCACATTTTGACTAGTTTCTGTAAAATTAAAATGTTGAAAAATGTATGTATGTGTGTGTGTGTGTGTGTGTGTGTGTGTGCATGTACATACATTTTTGGCCACATGGTTTTAAATGCATGAAGGAGTGCTTGTAAAGGCTCTTGCTTGTGTTCCTTAGCGGGACATTCAGACTGGAAAATGAACTGAAGTAATGTTTTGGGAGTGAGTCTGGGGGAGGTAGCGTTTGCTCATCAGAGAGCGAATTTCACTCACTGAAGTGGAACGGCTCGGACAGATGAGTATGTTTTGTCACTCAAGACATGCCTGCAGAGCTGAAATGAAGGAATCTGTGTTTTGTTTCATGTGAATGCTTCAATAATACTCAGCAAAATGCAATACTGGCCATCCATTTTGAAACCTCTGACCAGCATCTTAGCAGGGTTTTCGCCTTGTTTTCTTCCCTCAAGATATAAAGTGTTGAGAAGTAAATCACATATTGTTTATTATAGCTTTTTTATTTACTTATTTTTTTACCCAGATGCCCATATCTTATTAAACATTTTAGCTTATTATACAACTGAAGATTAAAGGCGTTGCTCAGAGGCCCAACAGTGGAAGCCTGGTGGTGATGGAAATCGAACCAACAATCACTTAACCACTTGGCTAACACTTTCCATTAACAATGCAAAGACCTTGTGTGTTTGTAATTGTAAGTGTACATTTGAAAAGAGGATGGAAATCCCTATAATTTGGCAGGTCCTGGTACTCTTGATGCTTGCCTCATAGATCCACGAGTCCTTCATCATTTAAATTTCTGTCTCGCTTTTGCTCTTAAAAGTCATAAGACACCGACCCTTTTCTTTTCCTTTTCTTTTTATTCAATTCTCTGTTGCATAGTTCCTCTTGGTTTTCATTCTGTATTCATCTCTTTCTCCATCTGACACTATATTTCCTTCTTCTTGCTTCTGCCAGGACCGAAAACTCCTCTCCAATCCTCTCCAAAAAATACATCATTAGGCTCCCAAGGATCTAGACTATGTATTCAGTAGTAAAGGTGTTCCATGCATAAAATATGCTGGGCTTCCTGTCTTATTGACTGGCACATGGTTAAAAATCACTGGAGCTGCCACTGCACAGCTACAGTATACCGTATATGTATATAGTGTATTGGACACCTTCTTCTGCATGTTATAGAAACATGATAAAGCTATATGCACACTCACTTATGAAAAGCCATGCTCGATATATAAGTCTTAGCTGACACAGATGGAAGCGATGCAGGAACAATATGTGCGAATTGCTGCTGCATTGACTTTTAATTGCTTGTGCATCGCTCTTGCTTGTGATAACTCCAGGTTGGGCCCTCAGCTGATTCTCCAATCATGTTCGAATAATGATCAAATATTGGGCCTTAATAACAAATGAATCAGCCAAATGTCCCATCTTCTGTTTCTGCTCAGCCACTGAGACCTACATAACTGCAGGCAACAGGCAAATTGATATGACATGTCTGTTTTTCAAAGTGTACCCTGCGGAGCCAAGCCATTACAAATGAAAATACAAATAGAGTGTGAGAGACAGAAGACAGAACCGTGGGTTTGAGGTGCAGTTATCATGGGGTTGAACCTGAGATAAAATGTAAGATGTGAAAGAGATTTACATTTTCTTACAGTTATACATAATACAGTGACATCTGAGGTGTATAATTTTTCCATAGATTGAAAACACAGCTGCCATTCCGTAGATCGAGAAGCATAAGCAAAAGTATTGGGACAATGGATTCCAGATTCAGTAGAATTGATGATCCACTGCATTACAGACTGATGATGTGAGTGTTTGCTCATTCAGCCACAATAATATGTGAGTTCCAGCACTACTGTCAGACGAGGAGGTCCTAAGTGCAGTCAGTGTTCCTGTTCCAGCGTTCAGAAGGGTTGCGACACAGTGTCTTTATAAAGCTCAAGGGCTTTGTGCATGGAACAGTGTTTGGGTCTCTTAATTTTAGTGAAGGAATAATGTAATTCTACAACCTAGAAAGACATTCTGGACAATTGTATATTTCCAACATTGTGGCAACAGTTTGCAGAAAAAAACACTTATTTGGGTGTGCTGCTAAGGTGCCTACATACAATTGCATGGATAGTTTATATAAAGCCCGAAACGCAAACGCAGTCATTTTTATTTGTACCTGATCAAGAAGATGCTGATCAGTGTAGCAGCTGTAAAACATCTGGCAAACACCTGATATAAGAGTAGTGATAACCAGGGGTACCACACCCATTCCACACCAAACATACTATTACATTAGAGCTAGAACTGTTACAACTGATCAAACAGATCCCTTAAAGTGCATAACCCCTCAGAATCATCTTCCATCTTTTTCGCTGCCCCCTGGTGATAACTTGCATCTTGCAGAGATATGTTTATAATGTATTTAAAATGGTCATAGACTTCATGCATTTACATTTACATTTACAGCATTTGGCAGACGCTCTTTTGCAGAGCGACTTACATTTATCTCATTTATACATCTGAGCAATTATGGGTTAAGGGCCTTGCTCAGGGGCCCAACAGTGGAGCTGGGAATCTTGCACTATGCGTTATCAGAGGATCACACCAGGTTGTATTCCTGTCAGTCAAAACAAAAATCTAGGAATATCATGGGCACAGACCTACCCATACTCGTGCCATACTACATAGTCTCCGATTCCTGTTCCTCTGTGAAAGGTGTGGAAGCTGATGTGGTCTTCTACTGTTATAACTTAACCACCGCAACATTCGATGTTTTTCCTCTCACCATGCTAGTAAACAGTAACCTGGTGTAATTTCTATCTGAGCTCTCTTATTAACCATGCATTTTCACTAGCACAACTGTTGCTCACTCATACACATTGCTGAATCTGAAATCACATCATGATGTAGTAGGCAAAAAAACAGCTGGTGAGGTAAGCTGTATGTCCAAATTCATGTCCTAATTCAACAATACACAAAAGTACCTGTATGAACTTCTACTTCTGCTAAAAGTGCACACAGAATAAACGCTTTACTGTTCCATGAAGTCATAGTAGAGGCAAGTTGTCATTTCCAGAAATGTTGGAAAACATTGATGCAAAAAACCCCAAAGATTTGGTTTAGATTTGTACACTTTCACTGCGTCGTGATGACGTATGTTACATGGCATTGTCAACATGGTGGAGGTGGAGCGCCGGATATTTAAAACTTATATGAACATACTTTTTAACTTTTTTTTACTCAAGTAATAGTTATTCTTTACAAACTCTGTTGTGTGTAAACACAAATTACCAGTGATAAACAGTTTGCTAACAATGTTAACAGTTTGCTAACAGTTTGCTAACACACATCTTATCTGATACCAACTACCATCTGATCTGATACGACCACCATAGTCACGGAAATCATACATTGAATTATTCTGATGTTTGATATGAATTTAAGTTTTTGACCTTTATCCACATGATGTTATGCACTGCCACATGATTACTTGATTAGATAACTGCATGAATGTGCAGGTATAAAAATGGACGCATACAGTATGCATGCATGAGGTTAAGGGGTTGGTGGACTTTTGGTTTTGCAATAATCCAAAGACATGTTCAACAAACAGGCAAAGTTCGGTACACAAAAATCAGTGTAAATTCAGGCAAACAAATCCAAATTGACAGGCAGTAGACGTAAACCAAAAACAGAGCAAAGTGCAGAAAACCAGGTGAACATAAACATAAACGTGAGCAGAAACATGGGAAACGCTTGGTAAGGTTGACAAGCAAACAATACTTCCAAATGTGCTATAGTTCTGCTAGCTAATAAAGCTAGCAACAGGAAGTGCTAGCGGAAGCTGCAGTATATATATAGAGATATATATAAATATATATATATATATATATATATATATATATATATATATATATATATATATATATATATATATATATATATATATATATATATATATATATATATATATATATATATATATACACACACTCAGGTGAGGGTGACCTCTTGTGATAGGAGGCTAGAATCGTTACAAATGTAAGAAATGTGAATGCATAACTTCGTATTTACCAGGCAGCTATTTTTAGTTTCAGAAAACAATTATAAAAGTGGTAGTGTTAGCTCAGTGGTTAAGTTGTTGGACTGCTAAATGGAAAATCGCTTGGCCCCTAAGCAAGGCCCTTAACCTACGATTGCTCAGCTGTATGAAGGAGATAAATGGAAGTCGGTCTGGATAAGGGCATCTGTGAAATGTCATAAATGTAAATAAAAGTAATAAAAATAATATTTTTTGCTTATGAAAAATTAACCAAAGATAATTTTGTTCTTTAAAATTTCAGAAGAAAACAAATTTATTAAAGACTCAGTTTGCATTCAAAAATAAAGTTAGAACTCGGGACATGGAAAAAGTAGGTATATTACTTTCCCAGTTGTCTTCAGGATTTGCATAATAATTAAATAAAAATTATTCAATATTTAATATGTTTATTTGTCTACTGCTTGCCTTTCTCTTATACATTAGTAATGGTTTGTGGGTACATGCATCTAAAGTAACCCTTATGTAATATAGTAACAGAATAATGGATAAAGCACACTGTATGGGTAAGCAAATTATGGCAAAAAAATAATGCTGTTTTTACACTACCCAACATATACCCGGCCAAGAATTTACGTTTTAAACGCAACACATTCACACACACATTCATACACACTTTCAAAGAAATTTTAACTGTTCATTAAATGAATCCAGTATTATGTGACAATAAGCCATATTTTTTTCTATATCCGCTCCATACACAACACCAGAGAACTAAATAAAAAAATTAGCAACTTATATTTTCCACATTGTTTGTTTGTTTGATTTTTTTCGATATGCAATCACCCACATTTACCTTTTTATTGTGGACTGAAAAAAGTATTAATCAATAACAATTTAACTATCTTTTAATGTCAGACAATGATTTATAAAGTGCTTCCAAATTTTAAGGCGGTTTATAATATCTAGGGCCAAAAATGCTTGATTTTGCTGGAGGATTTTTTTTTTTTTTTAATTATTTGATTCCTTTTTTTTTTCAGAAAATGTATTTAATTATGAAAAGTAATTATTTTATAATGTAATTATTTTTTATGATATCTGTACTTATGTTTAAGGGTTTTGGCAAACTGGAAGTTAGGATGATGTCACATAACTATTCATTTAAAAAAAAATGGAATCTTCTTTAAATATTGTAGAGTTTTGCTTGGTTTTGCATTTATTGCCTGTGGGAATAGTTCTCTCACTTGTGTGTCATACTGTCCACAGAGTCATAATGAGATTCTCATTCAAATTCATACAACTGTGCCATGTCATCTTCTAAAATGAGAGCTGAATGTTGGATCAGGTTAAAAAAAAAAATTCAAACTAGCTACCTGAATCTCTGCTGAATCTCGAAGCACAGTGCTGCTCATTAAATGGCTTACACTTTCCTTTTTTACGTAACCCTAGTTACTTCTCCTTCACAAACAATATTACTCTTTAAGTTGCTTAAGCCTTATTTACAAGCATGGCCTGAATGCAAAGCCTGATTCATGACCTGAATACAAAACCACTGACATGCACACATACCTTTTAATCTCGATTTATTTGTGCCTACTGATCTTCAAAACTTATTCCTCACCTTCATGTACAGTAGTGACCATATGCTAACTTTTCTACATAAATGCAGTACCGTGCCTTGAAAAAGTATTCGTACCCCTTGAGCTTTTTCACATTTTGTCACCTTACAACCACAAACTTAAATGTATTTTATTTTATAGACCAACACAAGGTAACGGAAATTTGTGGTGTGCATTTGTATTCAGAGTTAATACTTTGTAGAGCCACATTTTGCAATTAAAGCTTCAACTATCTTCCCATCAATTCTGACCAGCTTCCCTGTCTCTGCTGAAGAAAAGCCTCCACACAGCATGATGTTTCCACCACCATGCTTCACAGTGGGGATGGTGTGTTCAGGGTGTTAAGCAGTGTTACTTTTCTGCCACACATAGTGCTTTACCTTTAGGCCAAAAGTTCAACTTTGGTCTCATCTGACCAGAGCACCTTCTGCTACATATTTGCTGTGTCCCCTGGCTTGTATTTAACTGTAAACAGGACTTATGTCTTTCTTTCAATGTCATGGATTTCTTCTGGCCACTCTTCCACAAAGGCCAGAATTGTGGCTTACACGACTTATAGTTGTCCTGACCTTATTTTCAACTTCTCCACAACTTTATCCCTGACCTGTCTGGTGAGGTCCTTGATCATTATAATGCTGTATGTTCACTAGTGTTCTCTAACAAACCACAGAGGTCTTTAAAGAACAGGTGTATTTATACTAAGACTAAATTACGACAGGAATTATAATAAAAAATTAGGGATAGCGTTTATGTTTTAATCCAGTTCTAGTTTAAATAAATATCTGATATTTCAGTGAGCTAATAACTAATAAACATCCTTTTTTTCCATCCTTAATGTAAAACGGCAACAAACAAACACAGATGCAAACAAAAATCAGGAAAAATAGATTTCACATATCATTTTAATACCAGCGTAGCTTGTATTCATCAATCACATTCAACCTTTTTAAAAGTAGTTAACATACACGTATCATTATTAAGATAATTCTGATCAAATATTTATCAGCTGTTTCTTAAAAAAATTCTAGGTTTCTTGTTGATTTTGTCCGACTGCCTGCGCCCTGGTCCTCAGAGAGCTTACAAATTTTGTACAGAAACTCATTGTTCAAAAGAATTGATCAGGGAGGAGTTCAAAAAGAATTTTCAAAACATTAGATGAAGGCCATAATCAACAGTCCTTAAAAAATGTGGTACCACAGGGACATGTGCTAGAACAGGATGTCTCTAAAATCGACTAGACAAGGACAAGAAGAAAATATTACGAAGGCGGCCAAGAGACCTACAGAAACATTACGACTGCAGCAAGAATATCTGGCAAGCACTGGTCAATACTTGCATGCAAATAAAAAACTTGTACTTCTATTAAAAGAACGCTATTCCCAATGGTAAAGCATGGTGGTGGTGGCATCATGCTCCAGGGTTGGTTAACTTTGGATGTATTGTAATAGCTCCAATTATTAATCTATTCACCTTCAATGCCTGCAGCTGATTGTTTTCCGTTGTACAGCTAAAGATAAAAAAAAAAATCACCTTTTAGCATGACATTAATCCAAAATTGCAAATCAAAGGGATGGATTTCTTAGGAAGATCAATGTTTTTGCAGTGACCCAATTAGGGCTCAGGGATCCTATCAATATCAGAAAAGCTGTAGAATGGCCTGAGGCCATTCAGGGAGATCCCCACACTATTTTATAGATTGCACACAAAATTGACTCAATGCCTCATTATAAACAAAAGGTGTATGTTAATATGTAATTTATTAAAAAAAACATTAACTAGCAATGATAAAAAATACCACTGGGCTATTGAATATATAAATATTTTGACGTCTGATGTGATGAGTTCTGTATGCACACATGATAATGCTGAAAACTTTTTATAAGCAAAAAAGAGTTCTTAAGCATATTATGATTAACATATAATGCCTGACAGAACAGTTGTCTGTTAACCTACAAAACTAACGTCATAATAAAACATTAAAAATAATAAAAAATCAACCAAACCCACTTATGTATATATATATAGGTATTCACAAACTTTTGGCCTTTTTTGTGGACAACAAGGACCTAATGGAAATTAAGGCTGATGTTTACTGTGCTAATTTCTAAATGTGAGAGAGGTTAAAGGATGCTCAGAGCAGTGCTCTGTCTCTCTCATGTCATTCTAAGAAAGTGTGTTGTTTTTTTTGCTTTATCTTTTCAGATATTTAGATGATATATTTTTTTTGATAGACCATTTTTTATTTTGACATTAGGCTCCTCATTATTTCGTGTACAATTCTTGACTGTCTCCTCAATTTGTCTTTTTTTCACAACACCCAACAATACAAGTTCCTGTGTGGATATACAGACACCAGCATCTGATATAAACTCTGCATTATAACAGTCACTTGATTGTCTTTAATAAGCACTTTCGGTAGCTGTGCAATAGGCAAGAAGGACATTTTCATTTATTACCAATTTAGATTTCATTTGAAATTCAGAATCGGTGAAGACTCTCTAGCGGACATCAAAAAGTGCCGTCTGGACTCGACATTAAATGAAATGAAGAAACGGTGTGATTCGGGTCTGTGACAGACCTAGACGAGATGTGCAGAGAAGAAATAGACAGGAGAGTAACTCACTTAAACCTCCAGGCGGAGGGTGTCGGGAAGTTCCAGCGTTCGTGTCTTCGATCACTTCTATCTTTCTGGCAGATATTTCCTAAAATCTCTAACTATTATATGAACCCCTTTAGGTATTTGCATTCTCATCCTATTTGCCCACACTTCCCTCCTCATCATTGGGACAGCTTCTTGTTGTAATTAGCAACTCTTGCAACAGTGACTCACTTTCACATTTTAATTGCTTTTGCCAGCTGATGTCTAAGGCCCTACTTAGGGTGTGAAAAGGTTGGGAAAATATGATCTGTATATTCGAATGCAGCTATTTTTGGGATAGCAAAATTAACTGTGGAGCATCGATGCTGTTTATTTGTCGCAAACTCTTGAAATGTAGTGCTCCAGAGTATTGACTGTTTATTGCACAAACTGTGCAAAGAAAACTTTCAAAAGTGCATGTGTGTGTGTGAAAAGAGTGGCACTGTGGCATGAGAAAAATGTTAATATATATCCATATCTATATATATATAATGTTAAGATTTCAAATACAGGCATAAGGATTGCCTACTCTTGAGAAAAGACAGATGGCTAATTGGCCATTAGAATGAATCTTTTTAGACCACTTGGCACTAAACTGAATGAGTGATGAATAGCCGACATGATCTCACAAACTCCTGTACATAAGGACCCAATTTTCGTTTAAATTTGACTGAAACGTGGTGACTGAGCCGCCTTCGTGTCCCTGTAATGAGCAGTAGAGTAGGGGAGCTCCATGGGGTGTATGTCATTAATCATAAGAGTGTGAGCACTCAACCCACATTGTTAAAGAAAAAAAAAATCACCCTGAACTACTTGCACAAATTTATTATTATGGGATATCCAAAAGGCTTTTTAGGGGGATGAAACTTATTGACAATCTGCTCTATTCTCATTTGCTCAAAGCTTTCCTACATTACCCATAATGTTCGACAGCCCACATCTAGTGGCACCACTGGGAATGAAGCACAATTTTCTGACTTTATACACAGTAAACATACACAACACAACATTAGTTTTTCCTCATCGCTAATGGTGCAGCAGCTGGTTGATCATTTGTGTTCAAACACATTGAGCTCCAAATCTTGATTTCTGTATTTCAGAAATTCTGATACTGTACAGCGTTAGTTGTCAGGGCTTGTTGCTTACTTTTTAACAACACAACTCGCACTTTAGCTCAGATTAGATCAGTTCTATGAATGATAAAAACAGCACTCTCCCACTTCTGTTTTAGACAATGACAGAGAATGTTGAGCTAGGATACTTTCGTATCTTATTATCCCCTGTTATACCCAATCGTTAAACACTAGAACTGTAACGACAGGACAAAAAAATAACCAGCAGCTTTTCACCAGAAAATCTAAATTACACTACCTCCTAATAAATCAGCATCA
This sequence comes from Bagarius yarrelli, assembly GCA_005784505.1. Lineage (NCBI taxonomy): Eukaryota > Metazoa > Chordata > Actinopteri > Siluriformes > Sisoridae > Bagarius > Bagarius yarrelli. The sequence goes on from VCAZ01000007.1 coordinate 993,447, forward strand.
GGATTAGTAAACAAATATTTAAGTATTAATATAATATATATATATAATAATATGCATATAATAATACGCTTTAGAGTAAAACTCCTTTGCTTATTTAATGGCCCTTACATTATTTTCATTGTTAGCTGGTGCCTTCCAGTGGCATGAGCGTCACCGATTGTTGATGGCTGGATCAGACATACAGCTATATAGATCACTAATAGAGTAAAACAGTAAAGGCCATGTGACCAGTGACCTGTTTTACAGACCAAGACCCATTTTTACCAATTCTCCTAAAATGTTTAATTTCAGCTACAAAAAAAATGGTTTGGTCGCTAAATATAGAATCTAGTTGTGTCATCTATATCACTATAGTGACATCATAATACATCAGCTTGTTTAGTTAATGTACAGAAGCTTCAGTCCTTCATTTTACACATGGACGGACATACACCAAAAAGCTACTTATGTAGCCCCTATTTCACCAAACACAAAGTATATTTTTCTTTTTTTTCATTTAGTTTTCAGTAATAAACATATATCTAAATTTTAAAAAAACCCCAAAAGAATTGTGCAGCAAATTCTACAGCCCCAAATGACAAGCTTTCTCTTGTTGTGTGAACCTTATGTGTTATATAATTCAACACTTCCGCCAAAAGTACCTAATTACATTTCAACCCACTTTGTTAACACAGCACCCAATTAATTACGTACAAAGGTAATAAAACAACAGAAAGAGATAGAACGAGGGAAAGCATGAGAGAGATTCCTCAGAGTCATGCCTTTCATTGTAAAGTGTAAATGTGTCATGCTCTCTGGCTCTATTGGAATCCCAGGGGACGAGTAGTACTGGGGTTTAACTTTACTTAATCACATAATCTAAGCAAGATATTTGAAAGGTTCCAGATGATAAGAGGGAATATGTGCACACATGCCACAGGAGAAAATCAGAGTAAGAGAGAGAGAGAGAGAGAGAGAGAGAGAGAGAGAGAGAGATTCACACTTGGTAATCTCAGCCATACTCTCAAGGGAGTTGGTATCTTTTGGGGGCATCTTTCACTTGATGATCCTTCACATCGCCTACCGCTACGCTCTCTCTCTCTCTCTCTCTCTCTCTCTCTCTTTTTCTTTACCTCTCTCTTTCACTGAACCTCCTGGAAGCCTGCTCATACCTGTCAGTGTTTCTGCCTGTGGGTGGCTGTAGCGGGGAAGGGAAGGGGTGCCAGGCTGTCACCATGCCCGCTGGAGGAGTCACCTTTCTCAGATCTGAATCCTAATGAGGTAGAGAACAAGGGGGGAGACAGATGGGGATGAGTGCAGGTCTGACAGGCCAGCATGCAGCTCTGCTGCAAGATTATTTTTGGTCATTTATTACTATAGATGCTTTAAGGGGTTCTGCCTAACCGTTTGGTTTAAAAAATAAATAAAAAAAATAAAGTGGCCTGCAGACACTTATGGCATGCAAAAAAAACAACATAAGCACTTAAGTCTGACTAAAGAGTGGGCTAAGAGAGAAGGAGAGAGAGGACGCAGTGCAGGTACAGTATAAGTCCACCCTTTGGTGATGAGTTTATGTGCCAGTGTAGGTTTTTGGGGATATAAGGAAGATTTGACGTTCCCTTTTAAGGTTAAATTAAAGGTCTAGATTACATTCAGCATATTTTACACCTACCAGTCATTTTAAGCTTTCAGTCTTATCGATGCAACATTTACTACTTTACTTATTTTGCAGAACATTTAACACTATGTCTATATAAAGACAAAATATAGACCTGTAACAAAATTATATATGTGTTATTAACAAAAATTCAAAAAATGTAACTTGGTAGAATTTTGCTGTTTGTTAAATGGTGGTCTTTTGGTGGCTTTTAATATAAACAAACATCAGCAGAATGGTAATGCCTATTTCCCAGTTGGACTTTTCTTATATTAATTAGGCATTTTTTTTCTTTTAAGCAGACATTATTTAACTGTACAATATACAATTGGTCAGCATTAACGGTTGTAAATATGTTCAGAGGCATGTCAAGAAGGTCAGCATGTTAAAGATTTTTTTTTTTGTAAGGAAGAACGTAACTGATCTTGTTTAAACTAGGTCAGACAGTACTTATTTTGTGTCATATAGAGCTGTAAACTGCATCGCTGGCACAAAGCCTGAGGACAGCTCACCAGAGACCCAGCCCTTCTGTTTGGACTGAAAGAACTGATTTTTACTAGATGCAGCCATATAAAGCCAGTGTTAATATTTGATATGTCTCCTGGTTTTTGCAGGACACGCCCAGGCCTACCTGGTGTACGCTGTACTCTTGCCTGTACTGTCCTTACAGTATTTTGATGCAACTGCTGATTTTATTCTGAAATTGTACAACTGTACAATTAAAAAGCATCACTGTTTTAAAATGCAGACAATAGCAGCAGCTCCGACAGCCTTTCTCTCTTATCTTTCATAATAATAACCCGGTACCATTCTCGCACTTGGTACTAAAATACAGCATTAGGAATAATATTTTTCTGGAATACTTACAAATCAAATCATCAACTCAATCAAAGATCGACACTAGAACAATTCATCTCGACATTTCCCCTACAATCTCAGCACTAATTATATCTTTCTCAAAAAAAACTACTCGTCAATATATACAGAATGATATCAAATCAATACATCAAGTCTACCAATCTATTACTCGTGATGCCGCTTTTTACAAATCTGCAAAAATATTTACTTTATGACAAAAAATGCCAACCTGCAACTTATACAATATAAAGTACTTTATAGATCTTACTTACCTGGACAAATTTTATTTAAAATAGATTTTACTTAAAAAATTTGTTGACATTGTACACAAAACTCCCCTGACACATACTTTCACGCCATTCGGCATTCACACTGATTAAAAAAAATGAGTGAACTGCTACTGACTCACTGTCTAACTTATGGGATGCCATTACATCCCATTGTCCCTCTTGGTCATCTTGATTATCTCTTCATCCATGAAGTTACTGACTATCTGAAGACATCCTCGATGACACACCTTCTCTCTCTCTCTCTCTCTCTCTCTCTCTCTCTATCGTGTTTCCTGTCTCTGGGCTTTGCACCAGGCTAGTACTACGTTGCACGCCAAACTTTTTGAACGCATCACACACTAGGTGACACACACATATATCCATAGTAAATTTACAAATTAATGTAGGAAATATCTCACTATTTATAGCTTTATTACTATTGTTATTATTATTATTATTATTGGTGGTGGTGGTGGTGGTAGTATCATTAGTTGTACTACCATTATTATTATCTGTCCCCTTTCTGATCCTCCAACCTCCCACCTGTTACTGATGAATGAGTTTATTGTTAATATTGTCTTTATTACTATTACTAGTAACTACTAATTAATACTATTTTGCTGTTTGTCATCTTCCACATCCTCCAAATTTCGCCTCATTTTTGATTAATTGATTTTTTTTAATAATTATTATTTTTTATCATTTTTATTATTATTGCTACTGCTATTAATACTTCAACTTATTACCTTCCTCATCCTCCATCCTCTAATGTTTTTTAAATGCTATTATTATTATTATTTTTGTCTATTATGGTCTATTTCTACTATTATTATGTCTGTTGTACCTTTCTAGATACACACACACACACACACACACACTGATTCACTGAGTCACTCACAAAAATCATGTTGGCTGTTTTGTATGTTTCATTTATAAAATAAAAACATTTACTAATTCTCAGTTAACTAAAAAAAGGGAAAAAATTGTACAACTGGATGAAAAAAAACCATTACCACTTATTTAAAGGTTATCTGGAAAAATAGGATTTATGTCAGCTGTTAGTTTGCAATAAATAATACATAGCAAAGCTTGCCATGCATTCATTAATTTATCTTTATTAAATACTTTACAGTGGGTACAGAACAAGAGTACACCAGCTGATAGTAGTTACAAATGATGAGACAACACACACATACCTGCACCTAGTGACAATAGCTTTCTAATCCATCTCCTGACATGAAACAATTGAAGAGAAACTGGAGGAAACCTGGGTAAATATTTGTTACCCCACAGTAACCCATACCTAAGATCGAACCAAATACCCTCTAGCTATAAGGCAGCAACAGCAGTATCCTCTGCACCACTAATAGACCCAGCACTTGTACAATCTATGACATTTGATTTATTATGACAGTGTTATTCTGTTTTTTACATTTTTAGGCTTGTGAGTTTAAACGTACCACAGTCCACCGCCACCACTACCCACAAACCTGCTCGTCCCTTCACTTAGTGAGTGTGAATGGGTGCGCACTGAGACGGAAGACAAGGCAGAAGGAGAGCAGTGTTCCATCATGCGTAGATATACGTGAGAAAATTGTGCTCATTTGTTCCAGTGCTGCCTCATTTGTGTGAAAGTTTCATAGAGCGAAGGACTGAGAGACAGAAACCAGCTGTGTTCATTACGGGGACAGAACTATAGTCCATATTATACACAGTAATATACACAACATGGGCAAAGGTTTGTGGACATTTGACCATCACAGCAATATGTGGGTTTTTCCCCAAACTGTTAAGAAGCAAATAATTGTCACAAACACTGTTTCAACTTTTTCACCAAGCAACCCTATGAAGACATGGTTTGTCAAAAGGTGGTCTTTACAGAGCCCTGGCCATAACCTTACCAAACACCTTTATACATATAAACTGTAATCTGACTGAATTCCAAATCTTCATCAGAATCTGATCTTGCCAATGTTCTTGTGGCTGAAAAAACACAAATCTCCACAGCCATAATGAAAGATCTAGAAAATGGGTTATTCTAATCAATTATTATATAAATAAAAAGGTTAGTATAATAGTAAACAGATGACAAAATCTGGATTGGAATGTAAGTGTGAAGCACCCTCAGAAAGATCACGAGAAGAATTCATTTTGCGGAACAGTGTGTTTATTAAAAAAACAAAAATTCCAAATTGTCAGACTGAATCATACACGGTAGCAGACAGAGAGTCGGTACACAGTAAGCAATCAACACAGCTAAGCACGATTTCGATGGGAGGGAGTGCATCACTTAGCTGGCTCTCTTTTGATTGCCAGCTGAGATGGTTTTAATAATGAGACATGAAAAGATAGTGAGATGCAGTATGTGGTGGGAAGCGATACATGACCAGGTTTATCTGTCTTAATATATAAAAGTCTGACATATTTTGGGCTCAGCTTCTTACTGGTTAGGTCCCTGGTGGTAAGCCATACCTTTTGGCTGGGTTAGTAATTTGGACAGGGGCGCCTTCCCAGTCCGCCTGAAGCTAAATTGAGGGCCCTGGTCCAATACTGTATTCTCTGAACACATGGGTAGAGAGCTGCATGGTGGTTTTCCTGGCTGTGGAACTAGGCAAAATGCCTTTGAAAATTGGTCAATAATCATTGAGGATTGTGGTGTGACCCTGAGAGCTGAAGGTATCTGTGATGGAGTCTACTGAGATATTTGAACATGGTCTATTTGGCACAGGTAACGGCTTTCGTAGTTCTTTTGGTAACTGCCACAGGGTCTTGGACTGAGCACCAGTAAGCATTGCAGCCCATTTTTAGTGCAATGGACCCAGGTCATGATTCCCTGATGGATGGTTTGGGGCACAAAATCCTTGTTAGAACAGCAGGTCGGAGGCGGAGGGGTCGAATTGGGCCTAGTATCAGGGATAGATTGATGATGGAGCCTGAATGATTGTCGTCTAGACAGCGCATCCGCCTTTCTGTCCTTACTACCTGGCGGATGGGTAACAAAGAAGTAAAACCACATGAAAAACAACGCCCATCTTTTTGACGCTAATTTTGGTGCTTTGTTTTCTTTGTACATATTCAGTGATCAGTGATTACCAGAAATTGGTAAATGGCCCTCTTTAACCAATGCCTCTATTCCTTCAGTGCTGCCTTCATGGACAAGAGTCCTTCGTTAACCACATCGTAGTTTTGTTTTAAAGGGGTGAGTTTCCTGAACTAACAGTTGCACTGATGAAGCTTCTGTGGGGTGCCATGCCTTTAACCCAGCAATTAGAATCATCCACCTCCAACCAAAATTGTAGAGAAGGATCTGGATGGCATAGAATAGGTGCCATAGTGAACATAATGTTTAACATAAATCTTGTGCCTTTTCTGGCCAAGGCAACTTAGAAGGTGGCCTTCTCTGGAGAGGCATTAATGGGGCTGCAGTCAAGTTGTAAATAAGAATGAATTGCCAATAGAAGTTTGTAAAGCCCAGAAACATTTACAGTGTGAGGGCAAAGTCATTGCCTGTACCTTGGTCTAATCGCAAACCCCTGGTGGCTAATGACATATCTTAGAAAAGCGGTGCTGTTTACATGAAATTCACACTTGTATGCTTTAACATATAAGTCATTGTCTCTTAGCTTGGTAAGAACATCTCTCACAGGATGCACATGTTGGGTTGATATGAGATTATATGAGGATGTTGTCAATGTATGCAATGACACAGTGGTTGCAAAAGTCCATAGGCAGTACTCATAGTGCCCCCTTGTACTGATAAAGGCCATCTTCCATTTGTCACCATTTTTTATTCTAGGTACTACGTAAAGCTGTTCCAGGGCTGGTGGCACAAGTAGTAAGGGGTAGAGATATTTCAATGTCACTGAGACCCTAATAGGAATATTCTGCTGCTGCGGGGGAAGTCGAAGGTTGAATAAACAAAGAGGCCAAAGCCTTCTTAATGTAATTACTATATAGCAGTTGTCTCTGGTACCAAAAGCGGGTATACATCTCTATATTCAGGTGGTATTTGGGTTAAAGCCACATCTCCCTTGACCTGGACATGAGTAGACAGACATGGAAAAGTCGGTGCCTTCTGAAAGCAGTGATAGTGACAGTATGGAGACCATTGTAGAATAGAGTCTTTATGTGTCAGAAAAATGTGTGGGATATGTGTGTCAAGACAAGGAAGGCCAAGAATGATGTGGTTCTTTGGTGTGGCGATGACATGGAGAAAGATAGATTTCACATGAAGGTTGCCAGATCCTGAGTATGAGCGGTTGGATTCTGTCCAATAGGCTTATTGTCCTCAGCGGAGACTCTAAAAGCTGGTTCACAGGGTATGGGAGTTATGGTGAGTTGATTCAAGAGCTCAGACTCGATCAGGTTCAAAGCTGCTTCTAAGTTCACTAGAGCTTGGATTTCTCTGGTAACATGAATTGCACAGGGCTAATTCCTGCAGCTGGCATGTTAGCTGCTGGTTTACAGCCTGTAGCATCGCTAGCTGGGCTTGGAAGGTCTGTAAAGCCTGAGCTTGGTATTCCGGCACAGAAGTGGAAGCTCAAAACAAATGGCTGTGTTGCATTCCTTCATACAGATCTAATAATTAGGTGTCAAAAAACGTTTGGCTATGTATTGTGATGTATAATTTACAGTTTATTGCAGTTATATAACATGGGTCAGTGTTTGTGATACTTAAAGCCTGTCTTTAGAATATTTGCATTAAGTGGCAGTAGCTATATGGCCAAAAGTTTGTGGACACCTCACTGTTGAATCCACATGTGGTTTATCTTTAAACCAGGACTACAAAAAAAAAAAAAGCATGCAGTTTTGTAGAATGTTTTTGTATGCTTTTCTCTTCACTGGAACTAACAGGTCCAAACATGTCCAGCATGATGATGCGTCTGTGTCTGACTACACATTGTATCTCAGATTTTTTCCTCTTTTTTTTTCAAATTAAGTTATAGCTTGTTCAATGCTATTTCAACGCTTGTTATTTAAAAGACAAAGGCAGTGCTGGAATATAACTTATTACAAAGTAGATTTTAATTAAATTGTGGTGCTTTTAATCGAGTTGTTTAAAAAATGAATTATTCATCAATTTGATTTAAATAAATATCAAATATATTTTTTTCTGTTGAAGCTGGAAGGAAAATTAGCAGCCAACAGAACACTTTCATGAGAAACTTTAGCCGGCGGTTTTACTAAAGATACCACAGCAAAAACAACAAAATAAATAAGTAAATAAAAGACAAATAATAAAGTAACCGGTAATAACATTTTCTTTTCCAACTGTTTACAGTCACTTTCGACAAAACTGACTGTTTCTGAGAATAATTTGAAAATGTTGTATATATTTATGACTTGTTCAAGCATAAAACATATAAAATATAGATGAATTCAGAATGTGCCTGCTGTGAGAGGTACTATAGCTCTCTGCATGTGCCGTGAATTGAGATCATCATCACATCTGTTTTTTCAGATCACCATCCTTCATTTTCAGTACTCTTTCCACCACTGTACAGAAGTAATAAACACTGTTGTGCCGGTTACGCGAAGGTCTCAACTTTCCTGAAAAAATGTCTTGTCATTCGCAAGGGGGCGATGAAGAGCTGCCGTCTGAGCGCCCTGTGAAACTGGAAACGCCGAAAGTTTGTCTGTGGATTAAGCGAAATGGAACTGGGGCTGTTACTGATGAGAGCACACTGCTTCCAGTCCATCTGTGCTAATAACAACCTGCGGCGGCCACCAGGGTGTGTATCCCTGCCTCGGGTAGCCCTCGTTAGCGTTCCTTCTGAACTCTCTGTCTCTCTCTCTCTCTCTCTCTCTCTCTCTCTCCCTTCCAATAATTACAATACTGCTAAAGAGCTATCTATCTATCTATCTATCTATCTATCTATCTATCTATCTATCTATCTATCTATCTATCTATCTATCTATCTATCTATCTATCTATCTATCTAGCAGTTACATTTACTATCTATCTATCTATCTATCTATCTATCTATCTATCTATCTATCTATCTATCTATCTATCTATCTATCTATCTATCTATCTATCTATCTATCTATCTAGCAGTTACATTTACTATCTATCTATCTATCTATCTATCTATCTATCTATCTATCTATAGATCTATCTATAGATCTATCTATCTACAGTTACATTTACTATATCTATCTATCTATCTATCTATCTATCTATCTATCTATCTATCTATCTATCTATCTATCTAGCTATCTAGCTATTATCTATCAGTTACTATTACTATTTATCTATCTATCTATCTATCTATCTATCTATCTATCTATCTATCTATCTATCTATCTATCTATCTATCTATTCTTTCTGTTTGTCTAACTCTGTCTACAGTTTTATTCAAATAGATTATAATGTCAAATATTTTAAAGGTTTTGTTGATATCATTGATGTTAATTTAAGTCCAGCTTTAATAATCATTATAACTGCAATAATAATTATAATAAAGGCAGCAGAGGGTTCTTATAAGGAAATTAAAACAACTGTTTCTGGGTTTTTTTTTTCTACTTTTACATGTTTTCACATAGGATTTATTTTCACAATCACACTAGGACATGTGTGAAATTATAACATAACACATGGGGGGGGGTATGTATAGGACTATGCAATTATTATATGCCGGTTAAAATAACTCAGCCGAAATTATTTCATTATTTTATTTTAATTATAAAACAGTTTATTTTGGGGGCGGGGGGGGGGGATTCCGTAAGCATTCTAAAAAAAAAAAGTGTATAAGTGGCAGATTAGCAGGAGAGGAGGAAAAGCTGCGCCAGTTTTACGCAGACGCATCACTCGACCTGGTGGTAATCACGTTCTTATCAGACTGAGAGAGCGCGCAAGGACAGGCAGGAGTAGTTTAAGAGGGAGAGAGACAGACAGAGAGAAAAAGAAAGAAAGAGAGAGAGAGAGTTTCTTTTTAAATACCACTTACTGACATGTGGCCATTGGTGCTTGAGGGTGAACTGTACATCTGAGTTTTTTTTTCCGTGTCTGTCTCCTCCTGTACCAGAAGTTGCCGCCGTTTACGCGCAAACTTTTCCGCTTGTCACCAAGAGCATGGATCTGCTTTATTCATGTTTTCAGGAATTCCGGCGCTGATTCTTTTATTACCTGCGACATTTCCTGCTTCATAATTTCCTCAGGGGAAAAAAATCGTGCACTTTTTTCCTTTTAGCCTTGGTTTAGTTAGCTGGACGCGGCGGGGTGTGTGTGCGCTGGCTGAGTGTGTCCGGTGTATGTTCACTCCACGGGACTAAGCGCGGTCGGAAGGTGCGATGAGGCTGCTCGCTTGGAGTTGGCTGATCCTGAACCAGTGGATTCTACGAAAGGTAACGGATAAAACACTCGCTTTTTCATTTATTTATTATTAAAACATGAGTAACGCATGAGTTTAATCGGCTTTGGAGGGAAACTTTCACCCCTTATTAGTGATCACTGCTCTGTTATTCTTTCCTGGACTTAATCCCGAGTCTTAAGGTGGAATTAAAATGACAAATAAGACAAAAGAAGCCACAGAATTATATAAAAAATCATTTTTTTCTCTCTATATAAATCGACTTCATATTAAAAATTGTGCTAATCAGTAACTCCATTCATTTCTCTCTGAAGTTAAGCACGTTTTTGCCCAGGGATAAATTTATCTTCTTGATCATTTACTCATTAAAGTGTGTGTACAAAGTGGGTTATTGTATTATTATTTGATTATATAAACCATATTGTTTGTGCAGATATTAACTAAGTTTTCGGATGATCTAAAAAACCTCCTATTACACTCTATATATGTGTGTAACAGTATCATTAACAGTATTTGTCTTTTGGAATCCATACAATCGCTTATACTTTAACACCCAGACGGGTGTGTGAACAGTGCGAACGCTTTTCTTCTTTTTTTGTTTCTCAGTCTATTATTACACACCAGACTTTTATTTCGTTAATAGTAATTACACATTTATTACAGTTAAAATGCAGATCTTCAGATTAATTATTCCAAATAAGTACATTAGGTTTATAGCTGAATAAGTAAATGATATACAGGCAACGATAATATGAATAAAGTAGGAGTACGTTGTGTTGATAATAAATGTTTTATAAAACCACCAACCATCACTTATACTTGCTCAGGATGCTTTAAATGGTCACCTCAAGCTTTATGCTGATTTGTTGCTGCCAGGTGATGAAAGTGCTTTTTATCTTCCAAATGTCTGTGAAATGTGGTGTAAAATCAACCCGCATTAACACACTCACTCTTGTTTGTACAGTGATGCAGTGCTTCTTTTGCAAAAGCAGAAAAGCTACCCCCCCCCCCCAAAATACCCAATGCGCTCTGGCTTTTCGCCGTCAGCCTAAAATTACGGCAATTTCAACGAAACAAAGTCTGTAAAGCTGTTTTTAATATGAGTACGAGCCTGTTTTACAGATGCTATTTTTACACCTCGTACAGCATCTTATTGATGATCCTTTTCCCTTCCAGCATGAGAATGATCATTTCATCATGACCCGCCTGTAAATCTGTAGCCTTGTGTGGCAACCTTGTCCTGCCATCCAGACGGCACCCAGAAATATGAGCCCGAGCATCATGCCTTAACATATTAGTGCTCTTATTCTGTCTTTATCAAAGTTGCTTGTGCACCTAGAAACCCCTTTCATAACATTATTTTCAAGAAATGGGGTCTTAATAATCTAAAAGGTGTGATTATTAAATGTTCTACTACTGCACTTAAGAGCATAAAAAGCAGAAGGAAGGCAAGGAGACAGAAGAAAGAAATCCATGTGCTGTCACCTGCTGTGCGGTCTGTATTTTACTGACTTTATTCTCAGAGTTGAATAATGTAAGCTCACAGTGTTAAAAGCGTTTCAGAAAAAAAATAATGTTATTCCTATCCAATACTAAGATGCAGTTTCAATCCAAAGTACTCGGAATGTACTCAGCGGGGGTTACGTCTCCACCTCCTCAACAGAATGCAAGATATCTGATCACACTGATCTCTAAGATTTATAATCGCACCCGGACCTGATCAAAATCAAAAAAATTCAAACTTCATACAAAAATCTGCATATTGCATTAATCTTAATAAATGTATTTATAGTATTGTAATTAGTCAATTCAATTTTGGAATTTCAGGAATGTTTGTAAGATATATGTAAGCCATTCCCTTGTGTCATCTGCTAAAGCAATAAGTAGAGAGATCATAACAATTAGAAATAGCACAGCCAGGCATGTGCTAATATTGAAATATCACGTCTTGCAAAAGATCAGATTTTTATCATGTTTTAATCAAACACAACTTTGTGGCGTGCTCTAACCTTCATTGAGTGGCATGTAAACCGGAAAGGTTCGAATAACATCTAGGGTTGCCTTTGCTAAGAATGCTCTTGCCTATCATTTTGGAATAAATGACTGTGCATAAGTTTTGGGCAGGTGTAAAAAAAAAATGCTAGAAAGAAAAAAAATAGAAGTGTTCATAGTTTATTTTTATTAATTACCAAATAAAAATCCAGAAATATACCTCAAACTTGCAACGTACCTCCACCATGCGACACTCATTATTGTACCGCTTTTCTACTTTTTGGCAAACAACCTTCAACCTGCTACAGCCAAATCTTTGCAATTTTGAATGATCCGTCCAGAGCATCTGCTGCCACTTTTCTGCACCCCACTTTTTATGCGTCGCTCAGCATCGTTTTTACGTCAGAGTTATGTTTCTTTTTCACGAAGACCAGAAAAATTCTGGACAGACTTCAGACAGTAGGCGGGTGTAACTGATTTTCTTTGCTAACGGCACTGCTGGGCATCTTCCGATGTCTTTTGATGTGTCTTTTATCTGCTGCATTATGTTTCCTTGAGTGTTCACTGTGTCTATGGTCTTCAGCATTGTCCTTTTTCGTTCTTTTTTAAAATAGCCTGAACTGCACATGCTCCAAAATCTTTGGCTGCGAAAGACCTTCCTGACGCAGTGTAACTGCTGTCTTACTTGTATAACCTGTGACATGAAACTGTCATCCACACCCTCACTTTAGTAGCAGAGTTTGGCTGTTCATCACTCAAGCTTAATTCTCCTTTACAGCTGTTCCTGTTTCAGTTAATGACTTTGTTGATCATTAACACCTGCGTGGTATAATTGGTTAATCAACACCTGATTTAACATTTCCATTATCAGATCCATGATAATACATGCTATAATACATGATCCCACCAGTTACGAAAGAACTTTTATTTCATCTTTTTAATTAATTTTGGACACTCATCTTCTACATTTAAATACATGTGCTGCTGTGAATGTAGGAAAAGGTCAAAAATTGCCTGCTATTTCAGCCAAAAGGTATTTCCATTTCCTGTCCTAGTGAGATACTGACCATACGGCTGTCTATAGAACTAAAAACATTTTATTTATTTCATTTTTATTATAATCTTTATTAAGTTATTAATTTTATATTAAGAACTGCACTAAACAGTTAAAACAATGTATATATTATATATATATATATATATATAACTGTTAAAAACAAAAAGAAGATTTGCAAAGAGATGCTTTTTATGGAGGTTATTGGTTCATTTAGATCTATCCATTCATTGTCTATACCCGAGTATTTCTAATCAGGGTCACAGGGATCTGCTGGAGTCTATCCCAGCTGGCATTGGGTGAAAGGCAGTGGTACATCCTGGACAGGTCACCAGTACATCACAGGGCCACACACTCACATTCACTCCTATCTGCAATTTAAAATCACCAATCAATCTAACATGCGTGTTTTTAGACTGTGGGAGGAAACCGGAAAACCCGGAGTAAATGCACACGAACCCAAAGAGAACATTCAAACTCGGCACAGAAAGACCCCTGCTAGGGATACAAACCCGGAACATCCTTGCTGTGAGGCAACAGTGCTAAACACTATGCCACCGGGGTTCATTTAAAAATATATTGTAACTGTGCTGTATGCCAGAATCATCCATTTGTACAGATTTTAAAAAATCACACAAAGGAAAATCAATTTACAGTTCCTGATCCAGTAAATGTGGTCCAAGGTTTCTACCTTGAGCAAGTGTGTTTATCATAATTACTGTTTCTATGACTGATGCTGCCAGTAGATATACTGTAGTAGTGGTGGGATCCAAAAAAGCCCCAAAAAAAAGTAGAATCCAGCAGCATTTCAGCTCCAGCTGCTCCGTTTGTGCACCTACACGTATGCTCCTGCACTCTAACACATAAAGCACCAATCAAACGCTTTGATCGGTACTAAGCATCCAATCAGGTAGCAAACAATTATACGCAAGCATCCTACCGGCTCGCGGCGTAAACAGATGCGTCTAATCTTTTAGTCGAAGTAGACCAGATCTCCCCAGGCTGTGCGTTCGTCTGTGAGGCAGAAAGAAAGAGTGAGACTACCAGACTTCTACCAGAAATGCCCATGGCCAGCTACTGCTTGATTTTAAAGAGTGAAAGTCCCAAGGCTGGTTTGTGTGCCAAAATCAGAGAATATAAAACCTCAAATCTGGATTTAACACACAACAAGCCGTATTGGTATTCAATCATTAAGATAAGTGTTTGTTAAAATCTCTTAAAGTCGCACTTTTTGGAGGTTAAAAATGTATTAAACCGACACCTCTGTAATATGAAAATCCACATAATATGGATGTAGTGTCTAAACACTACAAAGAGTGTACTGGAGTGTGATTACTATCTATTTACAGCCTTTTTTCATAGTATCAGTCAGTAATGTTTATATCACTTTTGTATGCACGCAAACGTGTTTGCTTTTCTCTCACCAGCTATGTCACTCGAAACAAAATGGATGGTGCGTGTCTTCTCGCTATTACTCGGGACCCTGTTCATCACGCTTCATCCGAATTACAAGTTATGCACAGTGAGAGGGAACCCTAACAGCTTCCAATGTACAAAACGGAATCTCTTTTAAATCATTCTCCTCTTTATGCACTGCTCATAGAATGCACGCAGTCTGCTACACCTGTGCGAATATCAGCCTGAAAGGACAGGAGGTGGGAAAAGGATTACCTTGTCTCAGAACGAGAGAACGAGCGAATGAAAGAGTGAAGGACTGCTCCATAAGGCGACTGCTAGGCTGATGACAAGGGTGGGGGGGGGACAAACGGTTGTATTTATCGCCAAGCAATTACCAGTGAGGTATTTCTGCCGTAATGGCAGGAAGAAAATGAAAGTCTTCACCAGGGAACTGATAAAGGGGCCTTATGATAAAGGGGTATTGTGCTTGGGTTCATCAGACTGCCCTCTGTTCCCTTTGCTTTCTTTCTTGTTCTCTCCATCTCTCTCTGTCTGTCTCTTTTTTTTTTTTTTGCTATGTTCCCCGAGACATTGCAAGACAGTGAAATATAGCGCTAAAAAGGTCTCGCCAGCCCACCCCCTGCTAAGATGTGTATCTTCAGCATGCGCTGTTTTGCATGTGATAATAAAGCCACAGGGAGAAAGGGCGAAAAGGGGGGACACAGACAAAGATGGTGTGATGGCCACAGAGAAGAGCAGAGGGAAGAAGAAAGATGGTGTAAAGGGAGCAGGTTATGGATAGGTCAGATACCTTAACAAAAGAAGAGAGATAGCATGACGTCGAATGAATCGAAAGAGATTTAAGCCTCTCCAAACCCTAAATCTCAAATGTCTTGTATTTAATTTAATGTAGAAAATGTAGAAATTTAACAAAACTAACTTACAATAGTTAGTGCTGTTCTTTTTTCAACAGCTTTGGGTTTTTTTCATCTACTTAGTTTGTAAGGATGTAACGACCCCATGTTGATGTTTTTTTTAATTATGGAGACACAAGGCACTTTTGTTCACTGTTTGGCGTCCGCCATATACAGTAAATGTAATACTTTATAAGACTCTTTGTTAAAATTTAATTTAAGTTTTATTTTAAAGTAGGGCAATAAGGGGAACTTATATTTCTGTAAAGTTGCTTTTCAAATATATTAAATTGAAGCAAACTTAAAATTTACAATAGATGTTATTACTACAGTACATTACAGTTAAATTTTTAGTATCCGACTGACACCGGTGGCTTAGTGGTTGGCACAGTTGCCTAACAGCAAAAAGGTCCTGATTTGAGTCCCGGGCAGGGAGTCTGTGTGGAGTTTGCACGTTCTTTCCGTACTTGCATGGGTTTACTCCGGGTACTCCGGTTTCCTCCTACAATCCAAAAACATGTATGTTAGGTGAATTGGTGATTCTAAGTGTGATGGACTCGCGACTTGTCCAGGGTGTACCCCCTTCTGCCTTTCACCTTTTAGAGACGGCTGGGATAGACTCTAGCAGATATAGCAGACATAACATAGAGGAGACCAGACGGTGACTGAATGCTTTTATAGAGTGCACGAGAGTGATTTAATGATTTGGCGCAGGTGTAACTGGTTAGTATTCTGTTGATTGTGTGCGCTGGTTGGCTGAGAAGCTCAGTGTAGCGAGTGGCACAAGGGAGGTAGGTACTAATTCAATAGTATGCGATTTCAGATGCATTTGATTTCTGGACTGTTGGAAACCATCCTGTGTTCCCTTTAAAGTTGTCCCCAGTTCTGTTCTGACCATGTGGCTTGATAATTGATATCACCTGTTGTTGCTCATGATCAGTATTATTGGGTTGTGCTATCTTATCTAGATATAAAGCTACTGTTTTCTAGATATCTGGTAAATATCTTTTGTCTTTTGTGAACAAGCTTCACATTTAGCTAGTTCACATTCAGCTTCCAGTGGCTCCTGTGTGCGGTTCCTGTGTTGTTATCTCATTTAATTGATAATCGCAGATGAACAGTTGGAATTTATTTGGAGAGTTTAATCTTTTTCTAAAATTTACAAAGAGAAAATCAGAATCGAATCCAAACACATTGGACAGTTAAGCTGAGCCACTGCTCATTTGTCTCAGGTGTAAAAACTGAATAAAATAAAGCTAACAGGGCGTTTGCAGTGAAATAAAGACAGACAGCTGGAAGTAGGAATGATTAGTCCTAGTTAAGATCTGTGTCCTAGTTAATGCGTCTCCACTCATTGGTGGTATGCAAGAAATATGTGTCCAAATGTGTGTCGCTTCCAAACACACAAGCTGAGAAATAGTTCACATCAGCTGGGACACTGTGCTTGCTATGTTCATTAGCGTTTCTACTTTTTTAAACATTCCATCTAACACTGACTTTAAACTGTATATGTTTTCATGTTGTCAGGATTTTGACAAATAAAATAACATTTTATAAAATAATTTTGAGACATGCCTCAGATCATTGAATTTAAGATTGGGAAACTAAGATTAGTGAGGTGAATATCGCTGAAGCTAAGATTGGTAGGAATGAGATTACTGGATTTTAAATCAGTGAAGTTAAGATTAGAGGAGATGAGATCCGTAAAGCTAAAATCAGTGGGGATAAGATTAATAGAGGTGTCATCATGGAGGTTGAGATCACTGAAGTTATAATCTGTGGAGACAAGACTCGTGAAGCTGAAATCAGTAGAGCTGAGATGGAGGTGACATCATTGGAGTCAAAAGCAATAGAATTGATATTTTATCTGAAATTGTTGATAGTTGGATTGTTAGAATGAAAAATCACTTGAGACTGGTAAGTAGGCAGACGAAGAAATTGCGATGATAGTGTTTGGAATAATCTGTTATTCTTACTGAATCTTGCTATGTTTCACTTGATCATTTCCAGATTGTACGCACATTTGTCCTTTGGGTTTCCGCCCCACACATCAGGATTTCACAATCTGGGCACCTCTGACATTCTTCCTAGCAGATCCATTGGTATAATCTGTAAACACTGTGAAAAGTAATAATATTTAAATAGTCCTGTAATTACACAATGCAAAACATGCTTTATTGTTTTTTAAGACAAATACAAAATTATTGTCCCTTTTTTCATAAAAATTGCATTTAAGTGTTTTTAATCTGGGGTAATTAGTTTTGTCTCAGGTTCTGTCAAAGCTTTTTGTGTGTATGTGTGCATGTATTTTGTAGTCTGCCCGAATGGATAGCCTTGTTTTTTCTCCATGTAGAGTGTGATTAATAGTGACAAACCTGCAGTAGATACACAACTGCGGATTTTCATGCAATAAAATATTAAGGAGTAATCCGAAAGATGCCGAATGCTATAACTCAGCAAAGCCCAGGTTTGGAGGATCTACACAAACATGCGCAGACATAGGAGTGGTACACACATCCATGGATTATTTTTTTTTTTAATCTTTTTTTTATTAATATCCTAGCCCATGGCTTGAAAAGCATTCACTTGGACATGCATTTAATTTAATGAAAATCGCAGGAAAGAGAGAAGGCAGTTTTTTATGAGTATTTAAATTAAATGCAACAGCAGTAATAACAATAATAAAGAAAAATTTAGCCCAGCAGAAAACAGATTTTTGCTAGAAATATACTTGTGATATTCTATATAGAGATGGAAATTGAAGCTTAAACTCGAGTAGAGGACCAAAAACAATATTAAACATTAACACTATTGAACTAGATTTAGTAACCTATGGTTTAGATATTATTCAAAAGGTTATCGAGTAAAAATTAGCTGTAAAATGTGCATTAAAGAAGCAGTATGACATTTTGGAAAATGCTAACAGTCAGGAGTGATGCTAGCGATTTTGGGACCTATGAAAACATATGAGATTTTCCATGCCCACTCTGCACTGCTACTTCATATAAAACAGCTCTTTGGAGGCCCACAAAGTGTATGGCCCATTAGAATCTGCCCAACTACCCTCTCCTTTGGCGGTGCAGTGTTTGCCGCACCCTCACCACCCAAAGTCACGTCTCCTGAAAGCATAAACGTGCACACATTACTGCAATACATCATGTTTTATTCACCAGGAGGAAAACTTTTTTAGCACAGTTGGTAACAGTCCTAAAATACCAAACATAAACATAGTACCATACGGTATTAAAACACAAAATCGAATCACAACATATTTCTACCTTCTTTAAAAAAAATACTGCAACCCTGGAGCCTTCCTGTAGTCGATTCCAGCATGGAATCACAACATAGGGGTTTGACTCTGCTTTAATTTAGTCTTTTTTTAGAGTGGATGGTTTAAACCCAAAACTTGAAAGGAGCACCAATCCCATTCTATTTCTGGTGTCACCTTTCACACTTGGGTTTTGTTGAATAATTAGCCTTTAGAACGACCCAACTGGACGGTAAATTTTACAGAATCTAGTAAACCTGGCAAATGGTTTATTCTGTCTGTGCAAACAATGTGCAAATAAATATGTTCAGGTAGAAAATGTTTGGACCGGACATTTGGATTTAACAAACATTTTTTGTCCTATACCTTCCACAGAATATATATATTTATAATATATAAAGACATACTGTATAAATACATTTAGAATAAATAAAGTAACCATTGCCATCACAATGTAAAAAGAGACTGTCAACCAGCAGTACGAAAAGTGTTTCTGTGAACAATCATCTATTATACATTTACCATTCTTCTCCTTATTTATCTACTATACTTTGTATTAAAAAGTTATACAAATTATTTACCTGAAGGTTAAAGATGTGAAGATTCCAGGCCTGAATTCTACATTTAATTATGCATTTGCTTTACTTTGTTTTGCCCCAAAAGATGTAAAAGCGACACATGCAATTATTATAAAATATTAAATATTATAAAATAATAATAATAACAGAAATACATGTTATTTATGGATGAACCATGAGATAATTTATGGTTGCCTTGCACTGCAAAAAAAATAAGTACTTGGGTGTCAGTTTGTGGCTGTGCGTGTGCACTTAGATAGTAGATTTAGTTGAATTGGAGATGACAGCTTTCTAGGTTAAATAATATACACTCTCAGCTTGGTTTATTCCTAATTAGCCTGCTTGGAGGAGTGCAAGTGGGGGAGCAGTCTAAGACCTTCAACTGGGTCCAAGTCTACCCAGAGGAGTCTCTTGATGCAAGAATCAGAGCGAATGACACCAAAAGAGGAAGATAGAGTAGGCTTGGTATATTTCATCCCATATGTGACAAATTTCAATACTTCAGTTTAGATATTGCCCAGTAGCTTTAATTTATTTGTCTAAACCCTTTATCTTGTTCCTGCAGGTAGGGAGACTATGTAGGGGTTTAACTCAATGCCATAATCTGTATTTGTATGTGTTTAGTAATGGAATAGACAGCTTAACCAGGGATGCAATCTGGACTAAGCTGACTCTAAGGATGCGATAATGCATTGTGAAGTGGTGGACATTTATGTTAATAAATCTAAATTTAGTCTAACTAGATTTATAATTGCTATTTACTCACAGCACATAAGTGCACATCTAATTCATATCTGGATGACAATTTAGAACGCATTATCAGGACAATCCAATCATGTATTTTTTTCTGTCCTCACTTTATACAGTATGCAGACTACTTTAAGATAGATAGACCTCTACACCATACACTTTCTTAAAGAGTTCCTCAATGTTAAATTGAGATTTCTTGCATCCCCGTCATCCAGTCGATCATGCCTCAATACCAGCTGACTGGACTGCAGGCGCTTCAGCTTCAGCAAAGTTTCTATTAATGTCCCTAAGGAGGTGTGTGAACGCATTCTTATACAGCTATCGGTATTGCCTATGATAAAAACAACATTGTAGCAGCAGGAGTTTACCATTACAAACCAACCTGACAGGATGTCCACATGAGCAAGTCAACCTATGACAGGACATTAAAGATTTGAAGTTCCACTGAATCCAGTCTATATCCGAACTTTCACGTACCGGTTTTCTGACATAATATACTGTATCCTGATAAGAACAGGTTCTCTCAGGTAATTTTTCACTTGTTGGGAAGTGAAAAAAAACAGGTGGTTCTTTAGCGGCTCCTAAATAAATGCACATTATCGTCAAATCGTCCCTTGGAACTTTTCTGGAAAGTTCATCTTTTTTTAGCTGTTGAATTGCTCTGATTTAAAACTGGCCACATTTTAACGACTTTAAAGCAATAAGATTAACACAAAAGGTCAAATCTTTTATTTAAAATGTAATTACAATTGTTTAAATCTTTCAGTCGATGCTAATAATAGATTCAAACTTACATCATACTAATCATAGAGACAGGATACATGAAAACAATGTAGCTCATTCATAAAAAGCCCAAGGTTTTACATAGACAGCGTATTTCCATCCTGATGTGATGTTATGTTGTATTACATAAGTTTGTTTTTCTGGAGAGAAGCTCTGTATCTATGACAGATCCTGACAGTGTACTAGCTGTACCTT
This sequence comes from Bagarius yarrelli, assembly GCA_005784505.1. NCBI lineage: Eukaryota > Metazoa > Chordata > Actinopteri > Siluriformes > Sisoridae > Bagarius > Bagarius yarrelli. The sequence continues at coordinate 1,014,455 of VCAZ01000007.1, forward strand.
GTCTCGCAGGTCTCACATCTCGTTTACAGACTTTTCTATTGCATCTGAGAGTCGCGTTGGTGATGAGAGGGTAGGCCATTCATTTCTCTTCGGGTTATTTCAACAGCATGACATTTACATCTTGTTGATTAGAATTACCTTTTTGCCATTTTCTGTTTTTTCTGTCATTTTCAAATATTCTTCTCCGGAACATCTTCAAAATGAGTCAGAAATTTTTTTTGGGATTCTCGCATGTATCCGAGGTTAAAATTTCCCATAGGAAAAAGCCCAGAATTTCTCTTTAAAGTCACCGGCATATCTGGTAAAATTACAGCTGGCATGTTTGGCTCTGATGACCCAAGGACAAAAATTCTAGCATTTATTCTAGCTGTAACTTCAGTTTCCGGAACTATATATATGTGTTGTGAGCATTCCAATTTGCACAACATGGTGTCCAAAATACAACACGCAAATTCTGTCTTCCGCGTCCAGGCTTTAGGCATCACAAGCAAGGTAAGTTGGCAAGGTAGAACATCCAAGATGATATCTGATCTTTAATGTAGGCTGTTATTTCTGTATCTTCTTTGTATCTTCTGTAACTTCTTAGCAGGCACCAATCCAATGTGTCCCCTAGTCTCAATAAAACTGTTTTGCAGGCCCCCTGATAGCAGTAAACCTTCTCAATAGATGTTGACAGAGATCTTATTACCTCAGTAGGTATTGCTTACTGCATGTACTACAAATATAAACATGATGGCCCAATGTTTACTTTCTGCACAGCTTCCTGGAACCATAAAATAGAACTATTTACAGTCCAAAGATTTTAGGTATGTGTTAACAGAGGTGCAATATTAAGACTTGGCTTTGCCTGAGTGATCAAATTACAACTGTACAGTTATTCAGAAATATATCAAATGGGATTAGATTAAATGATTATAGCAGACAAAGCTGTAACTGCTAGGGTAATTTCTGCATCTGTGTTCTTTTCTGCTTGAGATTTCTCTCCTGTGATGACACACTTTCATCTTGTCTCATGAATTTCAGTTGTTGTATTTGAGAAGTGCGTATGGAACACGTCCAGTTTTACAGTCAGCTTACATATGCATCACAGCATCACAGCACAGTGCCTAGTGGAATTTGTTTCTTTACATATTAAAGTAAAGGTTTAGTCATAATACAGTACCCCTGGAGCTGGAAGCAGGTGGAGAGCCAGGGTGAAGTGCTCAACGGGGCAGCTTGCTGGTGACAGAGCCTAAACCCCGACCTAACAATCAAAAAACCGGAGCCTTCGCTGTTTTAACCACCATTTGTGGTGGCAGTCTCAAAGGGGGCATATACTTCTATAAAACATAGCCAGTTGTTTTATGAATAAAGGTCTCTGAATAAAGTATTTCCCTGCTGGGTGCTATGAACCATACCGAGTTGTATGCAAAACATATGCTACACAGGGAAATTATTTTGCCTAGTTAAATGAGATTAAAGAGGGTAAAAAGGTAAAGAAGGTACAGGAGTTTAAGTACTTGGGGTCGACAGTCCAGAGGAATGGAGAGTGTGTAAAAGCGAGTACAGGCAGGTTGGAGTGAGTGGAGGAACATGTCAGGAGTGATGTGTGACAGGAGAATATCAGCTAGAATTCAGGGGAAGGTGTACAAAACAGTGGTGAGACCAGCTATGGTGTATGGTTTACAGACAGTGGCACTGAGAAAGAGATGTTTTGGGGAGAAAGTCAGGGAACCAGATTGAGGTGGTTTGGACATGTACAAAGGAGGGATAGTGAATATATTAGGCGGTCATTAGGAATAAAGCTACCAGGCAGAAGGCAAAGAGGAAGACCAAAGAGGAGGTATATGGACGCGATAAACGAGGACATGAAGTTAGTGGGTGTGAGTGAAGAGGATGTAGAGAATAGAGTTAGGTGGAGACAGATGATTCGCTGTGGCGACCCCTGAAAGGGAACAGCCGGAAGGAGAAGAAGAAGATTTTGCCTAGTTACAGTTTACCTCATCTGGTAAAAGTTTTTTTCTTCAGATAATTTCCAAGCTGGGCTGAATAAAGGATTGACCAATATTTTTTTCTTTGCCCCTTTCCTTTGAATCTTTGCCTTACAATCTAAGAGATTTACACTGTATTTGTATGTTGATTATTTGAAAAATAGGATCTTGTTGTTTTGATGTGCTGCATCTTCTTTGGCATCTGTCGATGATACTATCATTTTGTTTCTATAACACCCATTCAGAGCGACCTACATTTTCTATCCAACTGCAGTGGCAACTTAGTGCTACTGGGAATTAAGGCTACGATACTCCAATCACCAGACCAACACCTTAAGCATTGAGCTACCACTTGCAACATGTACAATAACCAAGAATGGTGTTGTAAATGCACAGATGTAAAAAAAAAAAAAAAAATAAAAGAAGTTTAGATTTTCAATATTTCCCTGCAGGATATTTTACTGACCTGAAATCAGATTTCTTCCTGTTTATTGTTTTTCACTATCTTGATTCCCAATAGCTGCCAGATCATTACATTTCCAAGAAACTAGCTTTAGGGTATAGAGAGATGATTGTAACTGCTGCAGTTTCTACACTGAATTAGTGTGTTGCAGTCTTTAGTTAGGGTGATTGAAACCTGTTGTCTTTAATTGCTAGTTTGACGTGTTCACCGGGAGCCGATTAATCTTTTTTTCTTTTTGAAAAAATTGTCAGAAGTTTACACACATATACATGCAGTGTAACTTCAAATCTGATGACGCCACCTTAAAAGAATCTCAAAGCAAGTCTGGTAGACAGTACAGCAACAAATAAAACGTATTGCAGTATACCATGAGCAAAATTACCATGATGCTAGCTACCATTTAGCAAAATAGATTGATGACATACAAAACTCTGGGCGAGTCTACATGTGTGTGACCGTTTTTAATGTGTTTTGGCTGTCGTACAGTCTGACATTATGACAACGGAGATCCTACAGTCTGACAAGCAACAATCTCAGAAGACTACAAAAAATTGCACAGTGTAAGCCTTAGTGTAAGGTTGGGTTACGACATTTTTAGTGTAGTGGAAATTAAATCCGGTAGCATCAAAATAAGTCAACGGAAATCATCTTATGTAGAGATTATAAAAATGTCTGTAAAATAAATTACAATCCACTTGACCTTTTTTTTTTTTTTTTATATATATATATATATATATATATATATATATATATATATATATATATATATATATATATATATATATATATATAAGCTAGCACCTGTAAAGTATCTCACAGCTTTTTTAATGTTCTTGTAATGTTTGTTCGAGATCATAGCAAAATGTTCTACCTATGCCTTCAGGCAAACCCAAGCCTCATTCTCTTCCAAAAATCTCCTGCACTACTTTGAGCAGTTTTGGAAGCACAACAACACATTTATATGTGCATTTGGGTTTGTACAATAGGAAGAGCTGTTATTTATTTAAGGTTTTGGGGAGAAACGACACATAAGGTCCTTAACATTCTTTGGTTTGTAAGTTAACCTTTCAGATACCCTATGATATTAAATTTATAAAAAAGAGTTAGACTGCTGGTGTGTTGGACCCAGATGAGTATTTGCACTAGGTGAGTCAGAGATAGATTACATTTACAGCAACAGAATGCCGTCTTTAAGATTGTAATTGGAGTAGAATGTGAACATACAGCTCCTGGCCAAATAGCCCATCATTTTATACTCCAGTCTGTAACTGGTAGAGTATTAGTTGGATAGGAGCTTTGGCCCTCACATTGTTTTCTATGAATATGCTAGTGTTTTATTTATCTCTGGCTGTAACAGCGCTGACTGGGAAGAGCTTTTCTTTTGTGTTTTACCTTTCATTTTATTCAGCATTCCTATTTATAAAACTTAAGCTGTGTTTCCACTGCACGACTATCTGGAGTAAAATTCTGCTGTCTTCCTATTGTGAAATGGGACCGGAGACAGGAGGTTACACACTGCATGACTTTATAATAGAAAGAATCGCTAACAACTTTGTCTGGTCTGCAAACTCTGTTTCACAACCAGATGCATGTAAGAAGTGATAAGGAAATAAAGCAAGATCATGCTCAGAGATCTGAGGTCTCGGGCAAGACTGGAAATGTTATTTATATGGTGCGCTGATACGCAGTAAAAAAAAAAAAATGTAACCATCCATATTGTGGTCTATAACTCCTTTACAAACCTCTTGCTAACCTGTATTTTGATAAGCTTTTTGTCATTGGCTTTAGGTCATCGCCGATGTACTTTTCAGTCAGAACTCATTTCAGACTAAATGATTTTGATTAACTAACATTTCCAGATATTTAGCATGCCAAATATTACACAGCGACAGCCTTGGTCTTGCTTCTTTGATTGTCACTCATATGAACGACCATTGAGTTGCCTTTGATTTTAGGTATTTGCTAGCGATTTAGCAAAATCTGCCAGTAAGTGAAAATCGGTAATAAAATTGTGCAGTGTGGACTCAGCATAAACAGTTGAAGCTTTAGAGAAGTGTTAGCTCAGTGGTTGGCTAAACAGAAGACCATGGATTCAATTCCCATCACTACCATTCTGTTCTTGAGCGAGGCCCTTAACCCTCAACTGTTTAGTCATATTGATGTGGTAAATGTAAGTTGCTCTAGATCAGGGCCTCTACCGAATGATGTAAATGTTAAGAACCTTGATCAAGGGCCCAACATTGGCAGCTTGGTATAATTGGAATTAGTAGTCTAATGTTTAAACCATTGAGCTCTGACTTCTCCAAAGCGCAGACAATCATCGGTTGCGCTAAGTGCACGTGTCGTGCAGATTCTGAATAAAACATATATCGTATACGTATTCTAAACTGGAGTCTCTTTTAGCATTCTACATTTGCATTCACAGTGCTGTAATCTGATCCAAAGCTTTGTGCAGAGTGTAGAGTGGGATGTAGTGCCAGCATAATATCACCAAGTGAACCTTGTGAGCCCAGTCAGCGTTTTTTAATAATCACACTACTTTTTTGCTGTTAACAAGTTTTAAACTATTTCCTGCCTCATCATCCTGTCATCCAAGTGTGAGTTTTTAACTGACAGCAAGACAACGAATTTGTGATTAGACAAGTTGCCCAACATTACGTATGTACCTGGCATTCAAATGCATGTCAGCCATAAGAAAAAAAATATTTAATGCTTTTACTGATTATACAATTACCGAACGGTTATAAATCCTTTTTTCATGTTATATTTTTATGCTTTGTTTTTTTCATGTTTTTTTTCCCCAGTCCTAAGACATACCTCCTTGTTTAATCAATCAATAAATTGTCTAATTGTGCCCTGTGCCTGGCTGTCACTCTGTTCAGAATAGACTAACTTCCTCTTATTTAGACTTTCCTCGGATAGATTTCAGGTTCCTTACAAGTGTGTAGGAGAAATTGTAGAGAAAATGAATATATGGAGAGAGTTATTCTGTGTCGCTAAATGTCTAACAAAAGCTCTGAACTTTCCTGAGGTAATTCCGCACTCTAGACCGACCTCATAATGCTACTTTTATAAACTTTACACTGCCTTCCCTGTTTTCTGTTGCAGAGATGCTAGTGATATCTCAACTGAAGAGTTGCACAAAGGTTAATGTGCTCATTGCTACCAGATCAGGTAGAGGCATGTGTATAGTAGATAAAAAATAAGAAATAGGGAATAATAAAAAGGGAAGATTTAGAAAGGTTAAAAAATGATGGTTTGTGGCTTCTATTTAAGTTTCTGTTTTATGGCCATCTGCTGTCAATGTAATGATGTATAGCACATCATTACACAGTTGATAACCTTTTGAGTCAAACAGCCGTAAACATACAAAGTGAAAAAAAAAGAACATAGTGTGGAGAAAAAAAGGGGAGAAGAAAACAAGACTGCTATGCGCTTGCATTTATTATGTGTATGTCAGTGAAACAGAACATAACAGCATTACATTAGTTTGATGTGAATGTTTGTATCCTAGATGTCTGTAAGAATATTCGGTTATTACTCAACCCTGAACGTGTAGGTGTGACAAATGATTTTTAACAGAACAGAACCGTTTAAAAAAACTTTAATACCGTAATATACCCTTATATACAGCTAAAGTGCATTTGCAATGATTATTTTGAAGGCTGTTATTAAAAAGCTGTGTATTCTATACATTCTACTGTATGACTAAATATTCGCCGTTATACGCATATAAGCTATACCGGAAATCACATTCCAAGGAATGGGCGTTAATTGGGAATTTGTTGCTTTAACAGTTCCCATTTTCTGAAAAAGTATTTGTACAAAATTTTAGAGGGGGTCAGTGAAAATTTGTGCTCAATTAGTCTTTTGTAAAGTCGGGATTTGAAAATCGTCTATAAAAAGTAGACCAGTGTGAGACATTATGGTCTTTTAGTATTAAACACACTTTTTTGTTTGTTTTTTTGGGGCACTACAGTCATGCTGAAGTTGTTCCAAACCGCTGTCACATAATTAACAGAATATAATTGCCCCAAAAAATGTATAAGCTGTAGCATTAATATTATCCCTTACTCTAAGTGAAATCCTACACCAAACTCTAAAAAACATCACTGAACTCTTTAGCCACTGGACAGCCAGCTAGTAAAACATAAATTATCACTTCAGAATCCAGTGTTGACATGATTTACGCAACTCCATCTGACACCTGGCATTGTGCATAGTGATTTTAGGCTTGTGTGCAGCTCCTCAGACAATATGAACGGTTCCTGTGCTTATGCTCTCAGATGCGGTTTGAAACTCTACGATGAGTGATGCAACATTTTTATGCTCTACATGCCACAGCATATGGCAGTCCTGCTCTATAAATTTGTGTCGTCTATTGTTTCATAGTTGAGCTTGTTGTTTCTTCTAGATGCTTCCATCTTACATGTCATTGGCAGGGCAGATATAACATCTAACTTTGTCTACAGCTGTACCATTGATTAGCAGTGGCTAAAAAACTGAACGCAATTATTAGACTGAAGGGTCTACGTACTTTTGGTTAGATATTGTATTATGAGTGTTGGCCTGGATTGAAAATGATTTTATTGGCCATTGGGTTATTTTTATCATACAGACTTGGCAACACTGTTTACTGGAGCAGCCAAACTTGTGTGTTTTTGCAAGCAGAGAGAAAGTAATTACTGTTAAACCCATCAGGTGGCTGTTAGCAGTCTACAGTAAATAATGCAGCAAATCCCATTTTAGACTCCTGGCCATTAGCATGGTTTCAGTCCATCACAGGGCAGCATGCACACACGTATTCACATATTTATTCAAAGCTGAAAGCAGTTTAACGTGGCCACTTCACCGAACACTAAAAAATTTGGGAGCTTGAAGAAAACACACAAAAAACTCACACAAGCATGGGGGATTTAGGCTAATTAAAAGAGAAGCGGCAACCCTAATCTCCCCGTTTTTTCTATTTTTGTGTGTGTGTGTGTGTGTGGAGGCAGGGGCAGCAGGGTAATTATTCTGAAACACACACAGTAAGTGTAACCAGTATTGCTATAACAAATAAAATTGTGCACAGTGAGATTAGATAGCGTAATGTAGTGGGTATATAGTGAGAAAACGTGTAGATCCAAAAATGTTAAGGACAATCTGCAAAACCACCATAGAGCAGCTGAGAAAATGTTTAAAGCATAAGGGTGAACATGCAGAGCATATGCTGTAAATAACACTCTAATTGGCTTATGATATTTTTTGCACACCCTGTATATTCTGATTTTAATGATCAGATTGCTTATTTAAAATAAAAAAAGGTAGCAGCTTAATGAGTGCTTAGTGACTTCATCACTTTGTTATAGCCTCTAGCAAGACTGTTTCAAATGCTAAAAAAAATATTTGTTTTAACAGAGATCTATCTATCTATCTATCTATCTATCTATCTATCTATCTATCTATCTATCTATCTAACACATTCTGCATTGTTACTACTAAGAAAAAAAATCTCTGGGGGGCCCTCGAAGAGTGAAGGCCTTTATAATCAACATGAATCATTTTTGTGTAATGCAACAGACAGAGAGGGATCCATATGCTGGTAATGGCTTTAATCACAAAAGGGGAAATCTAAAAGAGACTAAAAGAGAAGGGCAAAAATACGTCGGTACACAAATATCAAAAATCCAAAAACGTTAGGCAAAAATCGATGGCAGAACAGGCAATAAACAGAACCGTGAGCATAAACCAGAAAGAATAAAGAACGCTTAGTAAGTCGCTAGAGCAAACATTACTTTGCAAGGAGGTTAGCAAAACAGCTAGTTTATATATGCTATAAACAGGACGTGTTACCAGAAGTACTAGACGGAGGACTTGTACTCCGGTGACGGCGCCCTCTGGCGGTATGATTCAGACCAACAGAACTCCCTACCAAAACTGGAAAGAATCATAGAAATCATTTGTGGATTATATCTTTTCCTTACACGAGAAAAGAACCTATTAACCATTTTTTAATTGTCAGCATTTGCATAATATATAAATATTATAAATAAAATTTTTTGTATTGTACAGTTTTCTGTGTATCAGTGTATCCGATTCCTATCTGATTTATTTTTTACATACAGAGAGAAGGCCAGAATCATTGTGCTTTTTTTTACTGCTTAAATGGTACATCTGTACAACATTGGAAGAGAAAAAAACAGAATTGGGTCACTTGATACATGCAGTGTAAATGCGACCTAAATTATATAGACAGTTCTGAATAAAAAAACATTTTTTATCTAATAGCTAAATACAACCATTAAATAGCATAGCTAGCAAAAGGTTTTAGCATTCCACAAGCACTAGCTAAAAGTTCTAGCAAACATGAATTGTTAAATTATGTTGTTATTACTGTAAAAAAGTTAGGTAAAGCCATTTCATTTGTTTTCAATTTTAAAGTAGAAAAATCTTGCCTTGCCTTGAGGCTTGTTAAACTCTTGCCGACATTCCGCTGTGTTTTTTAGCTATTAGCAGCATTAGTTTATTATTAGTTTATCTGTCTATGTAGAACAAAGTGTCAAGAAAATTTGTAGTAAGAAATGCTTTACTGTTACATGCTAGCCGCTAAAAAGCTTTCCTGGGCATTACTGAAAAAAAGTATGAATATGTATATGTGCGTGTGTGTGTTAATGTTGTGAATTGGACAAAAAAATGGAGAGGTGTGTTTTATTGTATGTATTTTATTATATCTTTGCACAGACGAAATATCCCCGCTGGGGCAAGAATATCTGACACGTTTGGCTTTGTCTGGACATCTGGGCAGTCTTTATTAAAGACTTTTAGTGGCAAGGGATTGTCCTGTTGTTACTGAGATACCGGTTAGGGTTAGGTGTCTGTAAGCTCATGTATGCGGAATTCAGCCAGGTTTCTGGATTGGCAGATGTAAAAATTGAGAAACAATGAGGGGAATGTAAATAATTGTGCTTACAAAGATGTGTGTGTATTTGTGTTTTATATGACAGTAATTCCTTTATAATCCTGGATTACTATGGATTCCTGCACCAATGTGCATCAGACAGCGGAACTCATCTCCAACCTGACATTTACAATGGATAAGCCAGGCAACCAATAACTGAACTAAAATTCAAGCCTCGTAGGTGGGAGGGGATTAAAGGAGCAGGACCATACCACCAGCACACACACACATTTTTAGTAGTCTACCTGCAGGCTGACTGTTAGAAATGATTAATTTTAGTAAATTAGCATTTGCTTGCTTTATTTTTACAGTTGCTCAACTGTGGCCTTGACATTTCCTTAAAACATTGTTTTTTTCTTTCTTCTTGATGTTTGACACTTATATAATCGCCTTGTCCTCCGAGAAGCTCTGACAGCTGTATTGGTCTCAGCGTGATGCGATACGTGACACAATTGGTTTTATACAGTGACATGAATGTGATGTTAAGGAATGAAAATTAAAAGAACATCAGCACAAGGACATCTATCAGTCCCCCCTATAGCCTTGAATATCTTTCTAAAAAGGTTTAGACGGTATTGTGTTATATCCTTTCATACAGTAAAATCCAGAATAATTGACACCGTTAATAATAAAACAAGGGTTTTGTCTTAAAACAAGGGTTTTGTTGTTACTTAGCTTAAACTACTTGCATGACATAGGTCCTTGAATCATTACACCTTAAACCCTAATGATTATTCTTTAAGCTAATTATTCTAGAAACCCAGAAAAAAATATTGACATCCCTGTAATTTGCAGAATAGCCTTCTATTTTGAGCAAAAGAAATCGGTAGATATTCCTCTTCCTTTTTTTCAGGTTTAGGTCAGGGGTTTTGGATGGCTGCATCACCAACTGGATTTTGTAGCCACTGAAACGTTTTGGTGGAATTGGATGTTTGCTTAGAATAAAAGTGCTTTCGATCATTGTCTCACTGGAAGATTTGACCCCGTTGTAACTCCATGGAAGAGAAAGACTTGTAGAACATATATGTTAATAATAACAAGGTGGGTAGGGCCTTTGAGAAGAATCTGCTCCAGAACACTGCAGATCCTTTATCATAATTAACAATAAAAATATGTCTTTCTGTAATTAGTTTCAAAACAATGTCCAAAAAGCTATGTTTGTCTCATATGTACACTCCTGATGCTTACATTCTTTAAGTCTTTAAATGTATGAAAAGTATTTGTTTAGGCACCTTAACTAACATTATAATGATGTGTAAAGTGGTGGCGTAGTGGTAAGGATGTTGAACTGATACCAGAAAGACCAGGGTTCGATTCTCAGCACCACAAATATGTAAGTCGGTCTGGATAAGGGCGTCTGCCAAATGCTGTAGATTATAATTGACTAAAACATATGATGATCTTTTACAGCTCTCCAACCCTGATGCATGGATAAAGTTCATCTTGTTTTAATCATCGCTCTCACTGTGAAAGGATTTAAAGTACACCATCTTCCACTTTCTTGCTCCAAACTTCTGAAATATTTTCCCCAATATTTAATTTGATTATTCAAAGGTCAACATTTTTTTGTCTGTCTTTATTGCATTGTCTAATCTTCTCCATGTTGATGGATGAGTAAGTAAATCTAGCATCTGAATTACCTGATGTTAACACCCCAGTAAAAAAGAAAATCACAGATTAACTAACAATTAAAAAAATTCAAAAATAAAATATAAAGTGGATCATGATTCAATTATATTTTATATTAGAAAAAAATCCAGGAGTGCCAAATAATTGTAACAAAGCTTTTCCTTTTTCATAAACAATAAGAGTGTTTTCCTAATTGACAGAGTATTTTAGTAAGTAGTCTTAAATAGATGGTAAGTTGACAGTCGGTGTGTCGTTGTGCTCAGGGACCTTCTAATCTCAGAAAGAGCTTTATTCAGCATTCTCACTTCTCGAGGGGTGATTAAATTACTCTGATTAAAGATTTTTGGGAGCGAGGAAGAAGGGCATCAAACAAACGAGTAAACAAAGAGCTGGTGGGGTGTAAAGGATGACATGTTTAATGCTCAGATTAGAGCTGTATCTATATGAATCAGTTCAAGAAAGCAAAAAAAACCCAAATGCACATACACACAACTTATTACTTTGCCTTTACGTTTACAGAGACATTACATGTCTACATTTTGAGACTTTAAATCAAGTAGTCTTAACAGTGTAAGACAGGAGTTTCCAAACACTGTTCCAGCATGACAATGCCCCTGTGCAAAATGCCCCTGGGTTTCATGAAAACATGGTGTGTTTTGGTTGGTCTGAAAGAACCCATTTGACCTGCATAAAGCCCCACCTCAACCCCACTAGACACCTTTAGCGTAAACTGAAAGACTGATTCAACCCCAGACCTCTTCATCCAACATTAATTCCTGATCTCGCGACACAACTGTGACTAAATGAGCGCAAGGCTTGACAGTATAAGAACGGTTTTGCAAAGAAGCTACTCTTAAAAAGTGGATCAGTACCCACTATCTGTGTTCCTGCTTCAACTCTTAAAAAAAGGTGGAAGTGGTAGCACAGTGGTTAAGGTGTTGCTACATGGAAGATTGGGTTTGATTTTCAGCACCACCGGGTTGCCACCACTGGGACCCTAAGAGAAAGTGAATGCGAGGGAGTGAGTGAATAATAGAGTGAGAGACAGTGAGTGAGTGAGTGAGAGAGAGAGAGAAAGAGAGAAGATAATAATAAGTCCGTCAAAATTAAAAACATCTAAAATGAAATAAAGATGAGCACTATGTTGAGGGCAGGCTGGTGAACTATAAAAGATAAGAGTATTAAAAATAAATATAGTGCAAGAGACAAACTGAATGCTAAGCCAGGTCTACCTGTACTGAGGCCTCCACAGTCACTTCATTACTGCAAGAGATAGCATAGGATCAAGCCCTGTTCTTTCCTCCTCATCTCCATGCTGAGACTTTCTTATTCACTTTTTTTTCTCTCTCTCTCTCTCTCTCTGCTCTCTTTCTCGCTCTTTTCCTCCAAGGCAACACCAGTGAGTGATGGAGTGAAACTGACACCCATTTTTAATAAGATTCTGTGTTATTTTCCTCCACTCCCGTAATGCTTTTATTATTGCAGATTCAGTCATAGGTGAACTGTATTGATCACAAAGCTGAGAGAAAGGAGAGAAGATCGAAAAAAACCCAAAAAACCACAACACATATCCAAACATTTTTACGGAAAAGCTTCTAGCAAGCTTTAAATGGTGCAGGTATTTTGTGGAGATTTTAGAATTTTTGGTAGTATATCTGAAGCATTTTTTGGAAAAAAAACTCTATTATACCACTAGAGGGATTATATTAACACTCTAATCCAATCGGTGTCAATTGGTTGGTGTCAGTTTGTAAAGTGTGCCAACTTTTTTTGTCATACAGAAACTTTTTTAAAGGTTACAATGGCAAATTTCCTACAGGACGTGAGTTACGGATCACGTATCACTTGTGTACGATTCGATCACAACGAGACAAGCAGAGCCTGAAATGCCGAGCCTGGAGCGGAGCCTTAGAGCAAAGAAGCCGTTTGTAGAGTAAGAGGTCTATTATTGGATGTTGAAAAGAGGAGGAAGAGAAGACAGTGTAAGTAATGATGTTACCACTTGCCTAGTCCTGAAGGTCAGCAGTCTGCAGCAGTGCATTGTGGGAGAGTTGCCCCAGTCACAATGGATGTCTTGTTTGTCTTTGACTTTGGCCCAGAATTTATAGCCTTTTTCCCCTGGCTGGGAAACAGCAGGCCTTGGGAACAAACACCATGGGCTCACCTCCCTCTCTCACTCGGTCTCTGTCTTCTTCATCATAAACCTGTGTCTGTCCTTATTCTGTCATCTTGTCAGTCATATAATTCACAAGAACTCTATATTTATATATTTATGTACTTGAAGACCAAGTTTGACTTAAGTAAGAGAACATTTCCAAAGGAAATAAATATCTGATTTTGTTTTAAATTTAGAAACAGTATGACAGTATCTGGTGGCTTTTTGCATCGTTAAACCTGTGATCTAATTAACAGTAACCGTGTGTGTGTGTGTGTGTGTGTGTGTGTGTGAGATCGAGAGAGACAGTGAAAAGTGAGTGCTGGGTCTTGTGTCCTGTGATGCTGACCTGTCTGCCTCAATGCCTCACAGCTTGTTAGCAATGACAGATCCACTTAATTTTCCAACACACACACACACCACGACACCCGAATTAATCTATGCTCACAGCCAGTCGGACACAATGAATTTATAATGATATACACTCAGTTTTGTACTCAAAATGTTTTTATAGGCATATGTATATATTTGCACAACAACAGTTTTCGGTGGTCTGTTGAAAAGGCGCATCACACTTTCCCCATTTTTTCGTATTAGGAACTATTTATTATTAGAAAAAAAATTCGTACAGTAAAGTCAGCCTCTTTCGACTCACATTAATCAACCTGTGATTTTTAAGAAGCTCTTTCGAGAGTGGGGATTACTTTGCATTGCAGATTACACCACAGACCAGCTACATGTACTTATCCATGTCTGTGTGTGTGTGGAAAATGTGTGTAAAACATCCAAAAAGTAACTGTCCTCAATTAGGTATCTGTGTCCAGAGTCAATGCAGTAATTAGATCTCATTCTTAAACATCAGTCGTGTGTGTGTGTTAAATATATTGTAATGCAACACACAACAAAATTCTTCTTAGATTTTGTCTCCTACAGGATTGATTATAGAAATGTTCTTTTCATGTGCCTCAACTTTCAGTTTCTCAGCTTCACATTGGCTGGGTTTCTGGTGCAAACAAAGCATTCATCACTCTTAGCCTCTTTACAGCAGCTACCTGTAGCTTTACAATTGTTTTTTTTTTCAAAAATCTTTTAATTTTGTGTTACAGGCTCTTATTCCAGAATACATCAGTGAACTTTTAACGTATTACTCATACACTAGAAATCACTAGAATGCACTAAATGATCTCTTCTAGCCCACTTCATAACACTGTTATGTCCAACTTGTTTATTGTATTTGTTTAATATTTTTAAACCGACATCCTGTTATTTGCATGTGAGGATTTCTTCTAAGGTTTATTGTATTATTTTAGACATTTTTTATTTGAACTGGTGGGCTTATTAAATAATTAACTATTTAGTTATTTTGTTAGTTACAATTAAAGTCTTGAAATGCTTTTCAGGATTTTGTAGGGTGACTCTAAATGGTTGGATTTTGCTAGATTTCTGGTAGATGTGTGTGTGTTGCAGTTTTAACCAACATACCAGCAATAAATTCAGTCGTACCCATGAAATAATCAGTGTTTATTATTAGAATATAAAGTGATTTAAATTTCCAACCATAGGAACTCAGTAAACAAGAGCATTGTAATGTTTGAAGAATGAGTGTGTCTCCTGGTTAAAGAAATTAGGCCTTACTACAACATACAAAGACATCCTAGACGACATTCTAGTCAACAAGATTTTGGCTACCGTCTGGGAAAGACACCCTTTTATTGATGTCCATAAAACTTTTGGCCATATAATGTACCTGAGCATCACATCCATATGTATGTTGACTTAAACTTTAAAATTCATATGAGATCCATGGACCGATCCCAGCATCAACACTTAATCTGGAACAAGTTGTTCAATAAGCATATGTGGATAAAACTGTTGTCACAACTCAGGCATATATTAGACATTACAGTATTTTAGTCTGTGGAGCAGAAGTACCAAGTATGTTACTTATGTGCACTGGATGGCCAAGTCCAGCTGACATAGCATGGCAAGCTCTGGGCAAATCATCTG
Source organism: Bagarius yarrelli (assembly GCA_005784505.1). Classification (NCBI taxonomy): domain Eukaryota; kingdom Metazoa; phylum Chordata; class Actinopteri; order Siluriformes; family Sisoridae; genus Bagarius; species Bagarius yarrelli. Next base: position 1,029,619 of record VCAZ01000007.1, read on the forward strand.
ATCTATCCTTATTAGCGCTGCAAAATTCTATTCTTCGGCCTGGCATGGCCATGTGTTATTCTGCCAACTGACTTGTTCAGGGCAGAAGTCCCATCATGACCTTTAAAGGTATAGTCTTCTTGGAGAGATTTACAACAACCCTTAAGAGTGTAGGCTCCGTTAAAACACTGTATAGTATACATACAGTTTACATCTGCATAATTCTAGGAAAATGTTTATTATGATAAATCCCACAATTTGCTTACTAATTTCTATAGGCACAATTCCTTGTACCTACATTTTTTTATTGGTAAGGTGGCCACTATCCGATCACGTTTAAAAATAACCCTCGGCTATTATTTATAAGAGAGAGGCAGATAAAATGTGAAGAAGTGTTTTTTGTAGGGAACGCTGAGGGTATGTGGTAGTGTATTTGTATCACGGTGGGCGTTCCACTGCCAGTAAACATTCATTTTCTAGGATGCCAGCTTCATATCTCTCGCCCTATTTCTCAAAGCCACTTTATTTTGATATGAAATTGAAATGTAGCTACACGAGTGGCTTATTGACTTTGTAATCACTGAATCTTGCTCTGCTGTTAGGACCTGATGTATTATAAAGGTATTCGATGGAACTTGGTGATGACCCAGGGTCTGGAATGACTATTTACTCAGTGAGTGAGCCAGGCGTGCTCCTGACTGAAACAATCACACACGTGCAAACATTAAACGTACAGTTTTTCTTTTATAGATGAGGACAATATACCAGCAATGAATACAGTATATTCAATGTGTGTGTGTGTGTGTGTGTGTGTGTGTGTGCGTTTGTGTGTTTACTAAGCTGCCGGCTGTCATAGCCTCTAAGCAGATTCCTGCAGGTAGGATGACCTGAGTGGAGCCAGAGCAACCGCTCCATCTGGCACAAACACACACACACTAAATTATGAACACAATCAAGCATGTGTCTGAAACGTCTTCTAAGCCGAGCCCATGCTGTGTTATTTTGGCCACGATTTGGTCATTTGAGACAAATTTTTCAATCCTAAGTATTCCTAGAATCCTACGCTAAAATCTGTTGTCTTTGATCGCTAGTTTGGCATGGTCACCGACAGCTGATTAATGGCCGTTGCAATTAATATTTCCTATAAACTTCTGGAAGTGTTAGAAGATTTTATACAATTGCATGCAGGGTGACTTTCCTTACAACCTCCGTCAAACCAAGAACTGATAAGATTGCCGAACCTGATGGGGAAAATGTTCAAACGAGTTTGGTGGACAGAACAGAAAGAAGAGAAACGTATTAAGGCCAGTTATACCAAAATGTATGCTATATGTTTTGTTTGCAGCAGCTAGCATTTAGCTTGAGAAAATGCGGGTTACTGAATGTGTCATGGATTGATGATGTAAAACTCTGCTGTTTTCTTAAGTGTGTCTGTTTTGATTGTTGAACAATCTGACATTATGACAACTAAAATTCAACTGTGCGACATAGAGATTTAGTTGATAGACCTCAGGTAGGAAGGTGGTAATTACATAATTTTGATTTCTTATCAAAAGGACAGACAGAAAAAGACTAAAACGTTCTTCTGTTAATCTGCCTGCTGTAAGCACTTTATACTGATCACCAAAAGTCACTAACAGTTTTGGGCTCTATGGAAGAATATGAGCTTTGGCCTCCTACCACACCCATTCCACACCGTTACTACCAATAAAACAGATCTTTGTAACCCCTAAATTGTGTGGGTTATTAGAAGCCTAACTCACCCCCATACCCCCCAACCCCCTTAGCAGCGTTTCTGCTGATGAGAGTAGTAATGGATCCAGTGATAATCCTGGGAAGACTGGTCACAACGCAGGGACACATCCTGATTACTGTGTTAGTATATCATACAGTAACTTGCCCACCTATATATTCAGATGTAATTAAAATAAAGCAATTTCTTCTTTAGAGAAACACCCTATGCATAACTGGCAGTATTGTTTTGTGGGGGTGAAACTGATGGAGTATTCATGTGTGCATGCACAGTCGGTGACAGTATACCGTTCCACATGTTAGGTGCGATTGACACTACTTGTGTGTACATTCATGTTGTGTGTTAGCCTTCGCATCTTCCTCTCCACATTAAAATAATGTGGTGGTCAGCATTATGGTTGGAGTTAGCAGATGGTGTGTGTGTGTGTGTGTGTGTGTGTGTTGTGTGTGTGTGTGTGTTCAGCTCTCGGTGAGGGGTCCACAGGCTTCGTCCTTGAATATGTTTCACACCTATTATTCAGCAACCCAACTCTTTCTGTTTTAAGCATTGTATAGGCAGAGTAACACAACCTCAACACAAAGTTTTGTGAAAAGCGAGTGGAAAGGCATGGATTTGATTAATGGGTTTCAAACCTGTATCGATTTTTTTTTTTGTTTGTTTGCGAGAAACTTTCCTGCTTCTTCTCATTCTTGCCAAACCGTCTTGTGGGTGGAGTTTTGATTTTGTTTGCAGCTAAAAATCTTGACCTCAGTGTTCTTCCCTTATTTCAATCACACACACACACACACACACACACACATACGTTAATGCCGAGTGTATTTAGTTAAACAAATCAGCATTTATTTTTCATCCATAGATTAGGACCTAAAAATACTCCACATGCCTCCACACACACACATGGAGACATTTCTTCCTAATGATCTAGTTTAATATTCTTTGCCTAACCTAAACAAACAGCAAAAGACATGGCATGGCACATAGCAAGCATTAGCTCAGTGTTTAAGGTGTTGGACTGATACCTGGAAGATCGGGGTTCGATTCCATGCATCACCAAGTTGCCACTGCTGGGCCCCTGAGCAAGGCCTCAAACCCTTAGATGCTCAGTTGTATATAAGTGATAAATGTGAGTCTGTCTGGAAAATGGCATCTTCCAAATTCTGTAAACATAAATGTAAATGATTGTATGGTCATGAGTTTGATTCCCAGGATCATGTTTCAAATTTCTGGGCCCTACAGCATATGGGAAATTTCCGGGCTCTTTAGCAAGGCCCCCAGGAAGCCCATAAAGATAGATGTAAAATGTTGTAAATGTAATATATATATAAATATACAGAGAGAGAGAGAGAGAGAGAGAGAGAGAGAGATGGGCAAAGTGAGGGGAAGGAAAGAGGAGGAGTCGAGATAGAGGCGTTGTGCGGCCAGTTACTGGAACATAGTGCTCTGTGCCAGTCCATCAGTCACAGCACCCTCCTGTAGATAAACGCCAGAGAGCGGCCTTTATTTGACCACCTGACTGAGTCATCCCACGCTGTCATTCGAAGCATACACACACCCGCACACACACACATGCCACATGCCCTGCCATCCGTCCTACCCTTATGCCTCCACTGGTCATCGTTCTGTCATTTCTGTAACCTCCCCCGTTCCCTTGTTTTTGACATTTCTATAGTCATTTATTCATCTTTCTCTCTCTCTCTCTCTCGCTCTCTGTCTCTCTAATTTTTCATCTTTATTCCTCCTGCATCTTGATTTCTGTAGCTTTTTATTGTTCCGTTGGGAATGGTTTCTCCTCTCCCTCTCTTTATAAGTCTTTTCATTATACAGATGGATCTCTCTCTCTTTCACTCGCTCTCCCTCTCTCTCTCGAGTGTGCCCGCTTTACCGCACATCTCGGTTTACTTTATTTATTGCTGATATTTTTCTGCAGATTTTTTTTTTGCCTAGGGAGTAGAAAGGGCATCAATCACTGTCACTTAGTGTCACTCATCTTAAAGAAGGGTGCTACCCCACCCGCTCGCTCTCTCTCTCTCTCCCCCTCGGCCCATAGTGTACTCTATGCGTTTATGTTAAACTCCCTCGATGCATTAATCTGCCAAGAGATCTGTGGTCACACGTCTCCAATCTGACTCAAATATATGTTTACAAGTATCCAAATGAGAGTAGCACAGGAACGCCGTCAGTTTTTATTCCCTGCAGCGTGCGGGCATGCAGGTCTCGCAGCAGCCCAGTCAGACGAGTGTGTAGCTTTTATTTAGAGGAATGATTAAAGTTAAGGCCCAGGCATGAGTCTCAGTCTAGCACTCTTGTTTAAAGAAGAATGGGGAAGCCGTCATCTTTTGATGCATTGCCTGCCATCCTGCATGCAAAGAAGATGTCTTTATACACACACACACACACACGCATACACACTCAAACACATACATTAGCATAGCTTGCCACCCAGCCAGCTGCCACAAACAGCCACTTTTTTCCTGTAATTTTTTTTCTCGCTCTTTTTCCCCTCTCTTTCATTCTCTCTCTCTCTCTCTCTCTCTCTCTCTCTTTTTCTCTCTCTGTTTTCCTCTCTTTCTATTCTCTAAATGATGAATCTGTACTAGTTGTATTAGTCTGAACCCCTCCCCGCCTTTTTCACAGTAAGTCCCCCTGAGGAGTAGGAGTGTGAGCAGGTGATCTATGAGTTCAGTAGAAAGTCCTGGCGGTCAAGCGCAGCCTCTGGAGGCCAAGAGTGGGTGGGCAAGTATGTGTATTTACTGCTTAATGTTAAAACAGGCCTTGAATCTTCTCATCTCCTAGTTCTTAAAATAGAAAATCTTATTTAGAAAATATTATCACTTAAAACGTTATTTTATTTTCCTGTGCTTTCTCATGGTCAGTTCTATCTGAATAATCTAAAACTAAAAGGACAAAAAGTAATGATGACAAATTGGTGATTAAGGTTGATGATGGTGTTGATGATTATGGTGTTGATGTACAGGATTTTAACTATGATGATGATAATCATGATGACAATAATGAGGATGTTGATGATGGTGTTGGTTTTGATAATGATTATTAAATAGTGTTCTGGTGTAGATGAGTGTAGTTATGATATAGTAATCAAGAATATTATGCCACATGCTCTGCCATCCCTCCTACCCTCATCCCTTCAGTTTGGTCATCATTCTGTCATTCCTGCAACCTCCACCAGATATCATTATGATTATGATATCAATAGTAATCAGGATTATTATGGTTGCAATGATAATGATGATGATCATGATAATATTGATGATGATAATCATGATGATGATGATAATAATTATTGTGGTGGTCTTTTCGATGATATTGGTGAAGAGGATGATGAGGATAATGATGATGATGACGATGGCTATCATGGTGTTGAAAATTATGATGGTTACTGTGATGATAATGTTAATGATTATGATGATGATAATAATAGTGGTGTGTGATGATAGTAATGATAACGGTGATGATCATGGTGATGATAATAATGGTGGTGGTTGTGATGATGGTAACACTGATGATGATGATGATGATGATGACGATAACTACCATGTTGTTAATAATAATGATGGTTATTTTGATGATAATGATATAGATTGTTATAGTGGTGATTAGAATGATGATCATGATGATAATGGTGGGGATTGTGATGAAAGTGATGATGATAATGGTGATGATAGTAACAGTGTTTGTTATAATGGGGATGACAATAATGATGACAATGATAGCTGTCATGGTGTCGATAATTATTGTGATAATGATGATGGTATTAATGGTGGAGTTTGTGATGATAGTGATGATGATGATGATGAGGGTTTTGATGATGATGATGATGATGATAATGGCAGAGATGATGGCGATCATGGTGTTAATAATTATGATGGTTGTTGTACTGAAAATAGTGATAATGATTAACATGATAATGATGATGGTAATGATAATGGCAATAATGATAGTGCTGGTGTTTATAATGACAGTAACAACAATGCTGAGGATGATGACGATGATTTAAATAATTTTACTGATGATGATGATGGTAATGATAATGGGTACTGACACACACTGTGGCTTGTAAGTTATGTACTGTGCTGTCCTTGCACACATTATGTAGAGCTGTTAGGTATGTTTACGAGGTATTATTATTATTATTATTAATATTATATTAACTCTTAAGCCTCTTACTAAACATGTCTGAAACAGCATTTATCTCAGAAAACAGTTTATCAAGTTCAGCTTTAAAATGGATGCATTCTTTGAGTAAATTAAACTGACATATATATTATATATATTTCATGATATACTGAATCTTTAAAATAAGATTAAATGAAATCATTATATTATAGATATATATATATATATATATATATATATATATATATATATATATATATATCAGTTGCTTTTAGAGTGTGAGTGGTGTTAATGCATGTTGATGAAACCTGAATGAGAGCTGCAAGGATTTTTTGTGTGCAAAGAGAAACATATATTTAATAAATGAAAGCCTTTTTATTTTTTTTAATTTTATACAGTACACAGAGCAATTTACTACTAAACTGTTACTGCACACAGATTTTAAAACGTTACATTGAGGATTGGCTAAAAAATCATTGTTAAGCAATGGAAGTGGTAGCATAGTGGTGGCATACGATTCCCAGCACCACTAAGTTACCACTGTTGGGCCCCTGAGCAAGGCCCTTAACCCCTGATTGCTCAGTTGTATAAAAGACATAAATGTAGGTCGCTCTGGATAAGGGCGTCTGCCAAATGCTGTAAATGTAAATATATTTTGTAGATGTGGGCTGTGTGACCAAAATTGATTCATGATGATTCATTTTATTTTACGGTAACAATATATTTCACTATAAAGATATTTGCATAGGTAGTCATCAAGAAATAAATAAACTAAATGTTCTTTAAACAAATATTTTCGGAACCTTTCGATTAGCAGTCCAACACCTGAGCGCATTTTCCACTGGTCAGTGAGACACTTAAATCAGGCAGAATTTTAATCTAATGTTTATAGGGATGAAAGTCCAATAAATCAGTTATAAAAAGCCCACTTTTAACAGTTAATCCTGGATAATTGTACTGACTCCAACTAAGATGTTTTCTGATACCACTTGCCCCCTCCCCCTCCCCCAACACTACAACTAATCTTTACAAAAGCAACAAATGGGAAACCAAAGTTGAAAACAAGGTTAAACCCTTGCATTGTCTTACCATCAAGCATGTAACATTTAACCATTTATAAAGCACGAAATGGAAAATGATCACCCAATTCTAGCTTCTATCAAGTTAATTTCTATAATTAATAATTAATATAAAAACTTGTAAAAGAGGTCATATTTGACCCAAAGGTGAGCGGAAGGTTAAAATGCTGCAGTCCTGAGACTATGGCATGATTTAAAGACCTAAAAAGTAACATTCATAAGATTTAACTATTAAGATCATGCCGGAACAGTTTCGTCACATGTTGTCACATGATGTGTTTCATGAACTCAATGTCATCTTGAAAATTAAAAAAGATCAGTTATCTGATGTTTTATTCTAGAGCGTTAGAACTGTTTAATCCTGGTGATCTTGTTTAGTCAAGCCGTGCTCATCTCTTCGTCTGCATTTTAAAAGGCCTGCTTAGAACGTCCTCCTAATGTATTCGGATCAGTCAGCCGACGCTTCTCCTGTTTTGCAGACATTCTTGTTGCTCACTGATGGAAATGATGGAATTATATTGCAATTGATCTCTATATGGCCTCTCTGAGCAGTACAAAGGAAATGAAGATGATCCCGGATTACATTAATCCAGATTGGAGTATCTGATTTCACCACTTTAATGATTCGATTTAAGCACCTGTTAAGTGAGCTGATCGCAGTGTAGCTGGGAAATCTGACTGCAAAGCAACTCACAAAGAAGCTACACTCTGCGATTAATTCTCTTAAGTGGTATGTTACCTTCTGGCTGTGTCAGTACTGATGTCCAATATAAATGGTGCTGAATATAACATGTATAACCGATTGCATAATTGCTCTGTTTAGAAAAAGAAAGGATTTTTTTTTTTTAATTAGCACCACTAACAGTGTAAGTATATTGTGCGCTAAGAGAGCACAATATACTTACAAACTGTTAGTGATGCTGGAGCTGAATTATACATCAATTCATAGAAGCACATTAACCCCAAACTGCAAAAAAAAAACCCATATATAACATTTATAATTATTCTGAAATAGAAAAACTGAAATCTGTATAAGTTTTTATATTTTATTTGGAGACATTTGAATAAAAAGGGTTCTGTAGATAGAATGGCATGAAATATCACACCAGATTTCATGCGGTTCTCTAGAAAGCATGAAAGGGTCTTTAGGTAGAACAGCATTAAATATTACACCCCAGACACTAGAAAGTTTCTTCTGTACCTTTTTCCAATAAAGGTACATCACATTTAAAAATAACAAACCTTTAAGTTTTAAACTGTAAAGGAAGTATAAGGTCAAATTAGTGCCAGTACTTTTAAATGTTATAAATATGTGAAGAAGATTTTGATAGGATGTGTTTATAAATAACATTTCAGGTGTAAACGTATAACCAGACTGGAGACAAGATTTGGTTGGTTTTATGATGGAGACATGAAACTTAGCACATTTGTACTGGTTATCGGAGACCAACGGAGAATGCAGGACAAAAGTAGAGGCTTTATTACATTTACTCTTAATGTAATTATCTCTTTTACACAGCTGAGCAATTGGGGGTTAATGGCCTTGCTCAGGAGCCCATGGTGGTGGCTTGGTGGTGCTGGGAATCGAACCCTGGTCTTTCTGGTACCAGTCCAACACCTTAACCACTGCACCACTGCACAAGGGGCATGGATTTCTGGAGCGCATAGATGAGAAGTAAGGCTAGTTTGAGAACAGCGAGTGGATGTGTGTGAAAAGTGAGCGTGAGAGAGAAACAAGATGCAGGTGTGATTAATTAATATTCAGCTGATTGAGTGAGTCGAGTGGTGGCGGGACCTGGTGATTGGGTGTGTTAGTAAGTGGAGGAGCTTCGTGTTACATCAGGAAAGTTTGAATTATTTATTATTCAATTCATAAAAATGACTTCGCTGCAAAGAAGTTAATACTGCTGTTAAATATGTTGTCTTCTTTTGTTAAATTTTTATATAATATTAATAATAATTGTTTGTAAATACAACTAAAATGTAAATATACATAATAACTACAAATACTAATTTGTTATTAGCAGTAGTAGTAATAGCACATAGTAAAGCTAATGTACATTTACATTTCTGGCATTTGGCAGTCGCCCTTATCCAGAGCAAGTTACATTTATCTACTATATATACTCTTATTTATATATACCAAATACTACATACCACTGCACCCTCTGTACATTATGTACTCTCACCTCTGTAATTATGAACCTCATACCCTTATTTATTGCACTGCTATTTATTGTAAATAGGCCACTTATGCAGTTTTGGTTAGATGCTAACTGCATTTTATTGGCTCTGTACATGTACTTCGCACAATGACAATAAAGTTGAATGTAATCTTATCTAATTTCTTTCATTTTTATCTTACTGATCAGGTGAGGATCAAAGCCCTTTTTTCAGGGGCATAGAAGTGGTAACTTGGTGGTGCTGGGAATTAAACCCATGATCTTTTAACTTAACCACTGAGCTGCCACTTATAAGGAACCCACAAATTATTCTAAATCGAACACGGTTTCAAAGAGCCCAATTGGAATTATTGAACCCTGCAAAATAAAACTAAAAAATAATGAAAATATTTGCGGTTGCATCTCTAGTGACATTTTAGATTTAATATAGAACCCAAAAGTGCAACTCTTTAAACAGTGGACATGGTCACATGGCAGCCTTTTTTAAATACTTTTATTTATTTATTATTTTTTTTAAATAACTATACAAACATACAAAAAAGAAGAAGACAAAAAAAGAGGGAAAGAAAAAAAAGAAGACAAATATACAGAACTAAACAGGTCACCAGAGGCATCACATACAGTTCTTACATCTGTCACCTGGCAGCTTTACAAAAATGTTACCTTACATAAAATCTTTAATCTATGACTGATACATAAGGGCTGTAATGGTAAAATATTGGTTCTGCTTAATACTTAATACTTTCTATACTTTCCCTTAATCCTAGCAAATATTAACAGTACAGCAGTATAGTAATAATAATGATGTCATAACCCATGAGTTGTCAGAGAGCTTACTGGATTGTATTACCTATAGCAGTCCAGCACTCATTTAAATGAACATCCTAGAAATAATTGACTTCTTCTTCACAGTATATCATGATTTCTCTCGTCACTGTGACCTTTCAGTGATGTGGGTCATGTTTCATAGCTTAGCAGTTTCACGATCACTCATGATTGCACTGGAGGTTGAGATGATCTGAGATCTTTTCAAAAAAAAACCTTTACATATAAAACCCTAAGCAATATATTTTTTTTTTTACCCCACAGTCTTATCCACTCCTGCCTATAATAATCTTCGCCATTCAGAACAGATACAACATAAGACGATGCGAAGGGACAGCTTTTTGATAAATCAACACATAATGTTGTTTACAGCAACAGAGTTGCTTTAACGAAGCATTGTGATGTTTTTAAAAAGCAATTCAATCTACCAGTAATTATAGCCGACGGCCAGGACGGTGATAAATATGGATTGTTTTCGCGTTTATCTTTTTATTTCTCTATGCATAAGCATTTTTGTATGTTTCTACCCCCCGTCCTGGTTTCACTTCATTGACACACACAGCAGTGAGTCGAGTATCACACTGCGGTCCTCAATGCCATGTTAAGAAAATGCTGAAGTGTGGCAGTATTTTTGTCAAGTCAAAGGACCTGACATAAGCGGTTTTCTAGTTACACTAAATATAAGGTCATTCAACGAGTTAGTAGAGTTCAAGTTCCCTACATTACTAAAAGATTTCTTTGTAAATTTCGTCAATATGTTATATGTTTAAAGGGTTGTGGACACCCTTCCAGCACACCTGCAGAACTGTGTTTTCCCCCAAACAGTTGCAGCAAAATTGAAAGCATTGAATTGTCTTTTTGTATGTTACGCCTGTGCACAGGAGCTCAGTGGTTACGTTGCTGGAGTGATAATTAAATGGCCGTATGTTTATTGTAACTGAGTGGTCGTATGTTTATTGTAACAGGAAGTAGATTTAAGACAACTGGAGTTAAAATCAAACACACCGGTTTATTTTTACAGTAGTCAATCAACAGTCAGACATGAAAAATATCGTACTTTTAAAGTCTTTATCGAGGACTAGGAAGTGAGACACAAACGAGACTACCAGGAACAGTAAGAATACTATGGGGAACGGAGAATACCAGGAGCACGTAGCCTACCAGAAGCAGGAAAAATCCCAGAAAACACAGAGAATACCAGAAACACAGAGAATACCAGAGCACATGGAGTACCAGAAGCACAGAAAATCCCATGAACACAGAGAATACTAGAAGCACGGAAAATACCAGATGCACAGAGAATACTAGAAACACAGAAAATACTAGGAGCACGGAGAATACATTTACAATATACAGCATTTAGCAGACGCGCTTGTCCAGAGCAACGTACAAGAAGTGCTTTGAGTCATATCATAGATACCAGAGGTAGGTAGAGTACCAGAGGCATGGAGAATACCAGGAGCACAGAGAATACCGGGAGCACACAGAGAGTACCAGGAGCACAGAGAATACCATCCCGGGGAGCACAGAGAATACCGGGAGCACAGAGAATACCAGGAGCACAGAGAATACCGGGAGCACAGAAAATACTAGGAACACGAGAATCAGTCTTGGAGACTGCGTGAGTGAGTCCTTCTTTCACCAAAGTGACGACCAGACAGTGAGTGGGAATGAGGGATTTAGGTAATGTGTGTGTGTGTGTGTGTGTGTGTGTGTGTGTGTGTGATTAAGGGAGTGTGATTGAGTGTGAGCCGAGTGTGATTTGTAATCTAAAGATTGTGACCGAAAAGCGTTTGTCCGTGACATTTATTCCTTATGACTGCCAAGCTGCCAATGCCGGACCTCTGAGCAAGTCCCTCAATTGTAGAAATGTAAGGGTCTGCCAAATGCTGTTAGATTTCTTAAGTTTACTTCAGAGTTTGTTTGTTTGGTTACATGTTCAGTTGTGTTTTATGTTGTCACTTTATGACTTTTACACCAACTTTCACGCCATTTGTCAAAACTAAGGTGAGAAAGGTTTTGAAGAGGTGGGAAGTGGTAGCGCAGTGGTTAAGGTTTTAGACTGCTAAATGGAAGATTGTGGTTCGAGTCCTAGTACAAGTCTCGAGCTGCCACTGCTGAGCCCTTTAAGCAAGACCATTAACCCCCAATTGCTCAATTATATTAAAAAAAACGATGTAAGTCGCTCTGGATATTAATCCAGAGAAAAGGTTTTATAAAGGTATATTTATACACTTATATGACAAACTTGCAGGAAAGACTAACACACTGTAAGTATGAACATTTGTGAAGATGCCATAACTTCATCAGAATAAATAACACTCTATATCTAGATGTCAAAATGGCTGCCTAAGTAAAAGAATTTACTCGGCAGTTGCTGATTTTACTCGTATTTGTTCAGTCGCAGGATTTTTATTTGAAGCGCTGGGCAGCAGGCTCTAAGCTCAGTGTGCAGCAATCCTAACATGTTTGCTTAATAATTCTGTAATTAGACTTGCAAGGCCCGTTCGAGCGGCTTAATATCACAGTCAAGGTTGCACTTCGCTGGTGCTACCCTGTCATTGCGCATCGTGGCTTTTCTCCAGCTGTTCTCCAGTAAATGCTAGCAGTCGCCACAGCACTAGGGGGTCACGTGGTGGGGGACTTGGGGCCAAGAAACTAACAGACTGTGGGTCCAGTTGCAGCCCACTGCATCTGCAGGGGGGGGGGGGGGCGCGGATTTGAAGGCTGGTGAATCGCTGGACAGGACTTGTCCAGAAGGGTGAAAGCCACCACATGGTGGGACACCAGACTTGCCCGGCTGTAGGGGGGGGGGGGCGATGCTGCGCCAAGACATCGGGACCAGTCACTCAAAGCCACGCAAAAGTGTGTCTGAGCCCACGCAGCCATGCGTGATCATGAACGGAGCGTGAATGGTATTGTCTTAGGTCAGACAAAGTGGTGGGGTAAAGCCAAGATTTTCGGAAAACACTCTTCCATGTGACATGTGCTGCCAACACCACTGTCCAAAAACACACATAAACACACTTAGTGACACATACTCTTACACATAACCGTGCCACGTGTCTACATGTTTGCGTGTGAGTTGTCGAGCTGTCACGTTTTATCTTCAATACCAGTAACAGATGTAGTGTCATGATTGTCAACGACAACAATATGTCATCATAAATAATTAAACGAGTAGAACTCGACACCAGCGCTGTCAGCAGGGACACGTGCACAACACCAACACATCTAATCCCTCCTGCTACAAACATTAACAAAGGAAATCTATTTTAAACAGAAAGGAAGCTTTTTTGAGCAACACCCTTTTCTACATTCGACTTTGAAACCTTGACATTGTTTGGATTGATTTCAAATTCGATTGAGTTCATCTTAAGATTACAAAAATCAATTTACATTAAATCCCAAACATTCAACTGCAACATTACTCCATTGAGCTTTAGATAACTTACAATTCCCCGTTTAACTATTAACAAGGGGGATAAATACACATCCGAATCCGAAAAGGCCAAGTACAGTAAAGGGCACCTAACAGCACAAGGAATTTGACTTGCTGTAGGGTGAAGACACAGAATTGAAGAATACAAAATAAGCACTTTAGTAGATTTTCCTGGTATCAGTACTTCACTTCACTATTTAGTCTTCTGACAACTTTTTACTTTTACTCATTACATTTTATATAAATAACTGTATTTTCTACTTATTACATTTTTAAACCAGGCTCATTACATAAGTTTTAATCTGTTCGGTGGCACGATCGATATTATTAAATTTTTTTTTTGATTTGATGGCAATTTGCATGCCTTTTTCAACCAGTAACTTTTCAACTTTTGTTATTGCGTGGCTTTTTTAACCTATCATTGGCGTTTTTCTGGCTATCACACATGTAAACATAGGCTAATTTATGAAGCTAACAACAAGCAAGCCAGTCAGGCAAAAGGCAACAAGAATGGCTAACGTGGCTAACTTCATTTACCATCAGAAGACCATAATCTATACCAACTTTATCATGTTATTCTGGTAGTTGAATTACTTTTTACTTAAGTACATGTCAGAGCCCAAACTACTTTACTTTAACTCGAGTAAAAAGTGAAGTCTGTACTTTACCTTCAGTAAAGGATGCGTGAACTTTTGCCATCTCAGAAAACAAGTAACTGAAAAATAAACATATGCTATTTACAAATATATATTTACACAGAACAATGAGGTGGTATAAATATAAATATTTTGTTATGAACAGAAGGAGTGGTGACTGTCTGTGAGTTTAGGGGGTCGACTGGGGGGTGGGGATGAAACTGTTCTTGTAGCGAGAGGTCCTGGTTCTGATGTACCAGAGCCTCTTGCCAGAGAGGGGAGGGGTTGAAAGAGTGTGTGACTGAGATGAAAAGGGTCGGCTGTGATCCTTGTTGAACGTCTCCGGGTTCTGCAGGTGTACAGTTCCTGGAGAGATAGTAGGGCACAGCCGATCACCTTCTGCGCAGAGAGAATAACACGCTGCAGCTTGGCCTTGTCCCTGGCTGTCCCTGCAGCAAACCAATCTGTAATGTACTATATGCAGTAATTTAATGCACAAACTGCAGATCATTAGCACTTTAAAAAAATAAAATAAAATCAATACTACAAAATCTATCAAAAACATTTAAAAATACTTTTAAGTAATATAAGTTAAGTTAGCAGCATTAATAAGGTCTCAGAAACATGAGAAATTGCTGCTCATGTTGTAAACAAGCACAGATAAAAGAGCATACAAGAAAACTCATCCGGAGTTTTACATCACTGTTACCTGTCCAATATCCCACGCTGTCTTGCTAAATAGTAGCGACGACACGTCATACAAACACTCCTTATCCCTCCATAACTCAATAAGATTCTTCTCTTCCTGTTCTGTCCACCCTCCACTGTCAAGTCAAGTCAAGAAACTTCTATTTCTCTTATCGGTTCTGGGTATGACAATGGTAATAAAAAAGTCACACTGCAGGTAAGTGTTTAAAATCTTCACCTCCAGAATTTCATCAGTGGAAAAATTTATCACAACGGTCATTAATTGGCTGTCGGAGCCGTAAGATTATAGGAATCTTTTAAAATAATAAAAGTTGTTTCAGACGACCAAATCATGGCTAAAATCAGACACTGTAAGTCTGTCTTAAGATTTAAGTGTATTCCATTCCATTTGTCTTTCCATCTTTTACAACTAATGGCTGTATCATCACCTGTATTCCATCTTGGTATTTGCTTACTAGAGGTAAAACGTTGTTTAACTCAGTAGCCCCAGATGTTATCTATTAAAGCTTCAGTATATGATTTTATTAACTTGTGCTGAAATGTCAGCCAGTAAAACAGTCTCTTCTATTTAGTCGCACACCATTAATCCCAGTCTCTCTCCTCAGCTCCGCCCTGCAGAGACATAGTGCAACAGATTCATGATGTGTCATCACGGGCCATAAAGTGTTTGGGATGATAATTTTTTTTTTTCTGAAAGATTAACCCAACAACCCTGTAAGTCAAATGATCTGTCAAGCAACAAAGCAAGCTGTGCATCAATTTTCAGCCTTTCGAATCTCTCAGGCCTCTTTAGTAATGAAAAGCCGTACTGAGGCTCACGTTTGTCTTCCCTTTTATGTATTTTCTTTTCCTTTGGCATGTCTGTCTACCGGCTGTTTTTTTCTAACTCCTGAACCATGATATATTCAGATATCATACCACTCTATTAGCAAGTTGAAGAACGTCAAAGCCAAAAAACTCAACACAGTTATTAGGAAAACGGAGTAGAGTTGGAGTCCCCAGTTGAGGTGTCTAAGAGGAGAATGCTAAGAAAGCTTTTCTAAATCCTTGACAATGGCATCACACCCCCTACATGCGCCACTGGAGTCCTTTCAGAGCGTGTTCAGCTTTACGACCACTGAAGATAACCACAGAACGCCACAGGCACTCTCTTTTACTAGTGGACCTCAAACTCCGTAACTCCTCCCCTTTCAGTAGAGAGCAGAGCTGGCATAATGAACGCTGACAGCGTTACTGTGTTATTAGAAGCACTATACCCATTTTATAATAAATTACAATATGTACATATATATATATATATATATATATAATACCATTTGCAATATATAATGTGCAATATCATATCACAGAGGGGATACGAACCTGAGACCTTCTTGCTGTGAGACAACCCTGCTAACCACTAAGCCACCTTGCTGCCCTCTTGCAATCCCAAATTTGTAAAATTATAATGAATTAATTACTTACACATTGTTAAAATTTATTTTTAATAAATAACATTTTGTAGCTTTTTTAGTGGACAACACTGTGTAGTAATTAATAGTACAATTACAGCATGTGAGTATGTGATACAACAAACTTTGGATTAAAGCAGTGATATATATACTGTAGGTTTTTGAGACATGGGTAAATAAATTTTATGGTGTGCAGAAAAGCAGCAGCGGTTGGGGAAAAAAGGGAAAGAAAGGTAAATTTTGTCATAAATCCAGTAAGTGCTGCCGCTTGACTGCTAGCATCATTAGAGCGTTTGGAGCTGTTTGTCTCTTTAGCCTCATGTTATGACAAGCGCCAAAACAACAGGCTCATTTTAATGAGACTCTTTTCTTTCAGAACCAATAACGAGAAATGACAGCACACATTTTTCTTTTTCATCGCACCCCCCTCATTTAAAAAATGCCCTTTCCTTCTCACTTTTTATACTAAAAAAAAAGGGAATGAATTACAATTAGGGGGCTGCACTTCTTCTGGGTCGGTACTTCAATCAGTCTTTCACTTTGTTGTCTTTTCTCTTTATTGTTCTTGAGTCTTTTCTTTTTATGCAGCCTTTTCTTGTCATCCCTCCCTCTGCAGTGTCGTTATCAGTCTCGGTTCCATTGCGCTGTGATACTGTGATACTTTCTTACTCCTTCTGTCTCTTATTTTTTTATGATAATCCATTTACACTATTGGACAGCAAAACCCTCTCTCGCGCGCTTTCTCTCTCTCTCTCTCTCTCTCTCTCACGCTTTCTCTCTCTCTCTCTCACGCTTTCTCTCTCTTTCTCTATCTCTCTCTCACGCTTTCTCTCTCTTTCTCTACCTCTCTCTCTCTCTCTTTCTCTCTCTCTCGCTAGTGGTTTATCTCTCTTCCCCTGGGCTATATTTGCTTCTCATAATTAAATGTCAGTTCCAGACATCTAGTTTTATAAGAAAGGGTGTTTTTTTTTTTCAGAATAATTGTCAAAAAAAGTGTAAAGAACTCTCATTCTCAGCCTTGATCGCAACACAGATGTTGTAAAAAAGCTCAAAATAAAACTGATGACTGCATCTGGGCAATATTATTAAGATTTTTCTCTTCATTCCCAGCTGTTAGCATAACCTCTAATGACTCAGGATAGGAGTGAATCGCTCAGGACAACAATAATATATAGGCAAGCAGTTTGCGTGTCCCTTCCATCACAGAAAACCCACAATTTAATTTTGTTACAATAAAAAGGGAAATGAATACATTTTGGTGGCTGCTGGTTAGTTAAAGTTTTCTCCAGTTGTTATATAGTAAATTGCAACGCGTTTTTTTCCCGGCAGCTATAGATTTAGCTACAAACATATTCAACTTTATTTTGCAGTCAAATGCTTTCTTCTCTATTGGATTTAGTTTAGTTGTACTAGAATGTTGCTTATTACGCTGGACATTCTCACAAAAAAAAGCTTTAAAGAAATCTATATCTTAAAAGATATCTAATGTACAATCATATATGTAAATGTATCGTTAATGAGTAAGCCAGGGGCGATGGTAGCGAGAAAAACACTTCCAGAGAGGATGGGCAATAAAATAACCTGCTGGCTTTAGATGAAATAAACACATAATTGAACTATTAATTGAACAACTCGGTATGCGGCTTTAATCCGCTCGTGATATGTTTTCTATAAGAAAATTGGATTTATTAATAATTCATTTCTTCCTAAAGATGCGCTTCGTTTAAGCTTCATTTAAATGGATTAGATTAACCCTAATTAACTGCAAAACCTACCTTCCCTCTAGGTATCATTATTCATTTAAAACTTTGTTTTCAGTGTTTTATTGTCTGGTGGACAGTTGCATGTATCGCATATAAATAATGAAATTTATCTATTTTAGAAATGTGCATTTTTATTTCTGGCATTTACTTACAGGCACCTTTATTCAGAGCAACTTACATGTATCTTTTTTATCTTTTTAAATCAGTTGAGCAGTCCCCCTGCTTTATTCTGGGCATGTAGCAGTCCAGGTGGTAAGCTTTTGGGTCTTTTTTTTCACACTATAACCTTCTAGCGGACACATCCGGGAACAATACATGCTTCAGATTGTCCCCAGCATGACATTACTTCAGCTGGTAATACCAACATTTGTGCAAGGGCAAGAAGGTAAAAGTTCTTGCAGGAGTACTCATCAATCCATGAATAATTACTGCCTAGAGATTCCGATAAACACTTATTATGGGATAAGGAAAGTTAAGGTACACAATAATTCAGTTTTTTGATAGAATTTGGGTCTGGCAGTCTCAGACAGTTCGGATGTGGTTCGAGTTTCCTATTATATGACATAACCCTGCATACTGTAATACTCGATACATCACTGAGACTCTTTTGTGCCCTGATATGTCTCTCATAATGTTGTGTGGATTGCAGTATTTTGTGTACCGCAGTGTTATCGCTCTGTTCATTCAACCGTCACACTTTACACACTTATGGAAGGTAAACACAGTAACAACTGTAAATATATAAACATGATTTTTCCAACAATATACGCTATGGCTAGGGTTTCAGATTTATTGTTTAACACCTCTGTACACCTGCCCCAGGTTGGAAGAGGTATAATACAGTAGGTTATCACTGCATTATTTCGTTTGACTTATTTATGCCACAACTTGCTGGTACAGATACTGGTACTGTACCTCTAACTATTCTGCAGTACAGTTTTGGCGTTGGTGTCTGACATGAATGCAGTGTTGAGATTTTATCTGATTTGCTAAAGCATTCATCGTGCTGGGGGTTTACAGAATGTGTACTGTGTTTGAAATCTTGGAAATTTTGGAAGCTTTGTCCAGATTCAGCTTTCTTATTATTTAGCAAACAGGTGTAAACACTATAGAGGAAACTATCATAATATCATCAGGCTATTATACCTCCTCTATTATACCTTTATGCTATTATTTACACCCAATGAACTTATGACACCCATGAAACCAAAGTGTAGTGACAAATAAAGCAGAGCCAACCGCTAAAAATGCCTTAAATGATGCTCCTTATTTTAGGGGAAAATTCGTAATAAAATCATTCATTCATTCATCTTCTATACCCGCTTACTCAGGATCACGTGAAGCCCATCCCAGCCGTCTCTGAAAGGGCAAAAGGCAGTAGGGGTACACCTAGACACTTCGGTAGTCAGGGCAGGGCAACTTAAAATCACTAATCAACCTAATATACATGTTTTTGGACTGAGAACCTGGAGTAAACCCAGGCAAGCACAGGGAGAACATGCAAACTCCACACAGAAAGGCCCCTGCCTGGGAATCAAACCCAGGCCTTCTTGCTGTGGGGCAACAGTGCTAATCACTAAGCCACGGTGCTGCCCCTGAAAGAAATCAATGGAAATTATATTGTTAGAGTAGTAAAGTAACTGAAAAGGTTCATAGCACATTCTGATGTTTACCCAAGTAACAGACTTAACAGCATTGGATATTTTGGACAGCAGGAAAATAGAACAGAAATATCTTTAGATATGGATAAATTTCATTACAATTTTTTTGTTATTTCTTTTACGCCCTCTTTTAACTGTATCTATATTGTGTTGTTCCATCCTAGTGGTGGGCGGTGTGTGTCAGTGAAGGAGGATCAATGTGTATGAGGCTGAGCCTAGATGAATTGATTGTGGGGAATAAAACTGCAATTATTAAAGGAAGGACCAGGCGGTCAGTGAGCCAGAGAGCGAGGGAGAAAGAGGCACTCATACTTAAATCATTCCTCTGGGAGTAGCAACTTGTCCACGTAGGCACAACACTGGACACACACAAATAGAATGAGAGAGAGAAATGAGACACTGTGTGTTAGTGAGAAATGGCAGCACACATTTTCCTTCAACGCACCCTCTCATTCACCGAATGCCCTTTTTAATGTTCTTTTTTTTTACTGAAAAAAAAAAGATACGGATTGCAAAAAGTAGTTTTCAGTTTGAGATCTGTTTATTATTGAAAGTAAGCACCGTCTTTCTTTCCCTCAACACTTATAGACCAGGTGCGATATAAATTACTAGATCGCTGTAACATGGTAGCTATTGATCTTAAGCACTTCATCCATACAGCGATGTTGAACATCACTCACAGCTATAAGTCCTTTATGTATTATAGTCTGATCCACAGAACAATCCTCCTCCTCCTCCAGTGCCTTCATACTCCAGCGTTCACTTCCACTGAGAACTGTCTTAAGACACTCAGACGATGTTAGCGATTATTAATGGCTCTGGTGCTCAGAAGCAGGAATGCTCTCTCTTGCCTTCTTTCTCCACTCTCTTCCTCAATAATGCCATTTTCCTCCTATGAACCGTCTCAGACGAAGCGTAATCAAATTGTCTCTATATTAAATTCTCTGAGACTTACATATGTATACATAGCTGAGCGCTGAGCATCATTCCATCCTGCGCTCGGTTTGGTAGGCCATTATTTTTCTTATAGAGTATGAGAGAGAAAGGGGAAGGTGTATTGAATGGAGAGACACTGCTTTTTTCTTATTTCTGCTGTAAAAGACAAAAGGTTTAAGTTTTAATATTGCTTCTATTCTGAGTTGCGGACGCGTTTGTTGAAATGTGACAAACGACAAAGACTTCAGTTCAGCCAAGTTTAAGAATTTATTGCTGCAATTTCCTTTCCATATAAAGATACAAAGCTAAAGTTGCATTATTGCAGTTGTTCCTAAACTTTTTCTGCCTGCCTGCCTTCCCTTTTGCACAAAAAAACTTCATGTCAAATAACTTGAATGCTCCTAATAATGAATAAATTAAATGAATAAAATGGACACAAAATGAAATAATATACTTTAAAACCTTGTACACTAATCTACTCTATTATATTGTTTTGGCTGCATGTGATGTTGCGAGGTGCTTAATTAGATTATAGATACTTGCTACCAGGGGTGTAAATTTTGTCTTACAGTTGGGGGGACAATAAACATAAAATTTCAAGAACAATTTTTGAATGGGACACAAATAATACAGCCAAAATTGTACTTGTAAGAATAATTATACACAGAGAAAAGTCCTACTACTGGCGTATCAGGGAGACCAGTCATTGTCCTCCTTACAAAATTTGTCTCTGGTTCAATAAAAAACTAAACTGACTAAACTGATCAAAAGGCCAGTACATCAGGAGTTGGGAGGAGGCCGTAGGGGGGCAACAACCCAGCAGCAGGACCGCCTTTGTGCAAGGAGGAACAGGAGGAGCACTGCCAGAGCCCTGCAAAATGACCTCCAGCAGGCTACAAATGTGCATGTGTCTGCTCAAACGGTCAGAAACAGACTCCATGAGGGTGGTATGAGGGCCCGACGTCCACAGGTGGGGGTTGTGCTTACAGCCCAACACCGTGCAGGACGTTTGGCATTTGCCAGAGAACACCAAGATTGGCAAATTCGCCACTGGCGCCCTGTGCTCTTCACAGATGAAAGCAGGTTCACACTGAGCACATGTGACAGACGTGACAGAGTCTGAAGACGCCGTGGAGAACGTTCTGCTGCCTGCAACATCCTCCAGCATGACCGGTTTGGCAGTGGGTCAGTAATGGTGTGGGATGGCATTTCTTTGGAGGGCCGCACAGCCCTCCATGTGCTCACCAGAGGTAGCCTGACTGCCATTAGGTACCGAGATCCTCAGACCCCTTGTGAGACCATATGCCGGTGCGGTTGCCCCTGGGTTCCTCCTTATGCAAGACAATGCTAGACCTCATGTGGCTGGAGTGTGTGAGCAATTCCTGCAAGACGAAGGCATTGATGCTATGGACTGGCCCGCCCGTTCCCCAGACCTGAATCCAATTGAGCACATCTGGGACATCATGTCTCGCTCCATCCACCAACGCCACGTTGCACCACAGACTGTCCAGGAGTTGGCGGATGCTTTAGTCCAGGACATTACATCAAAGTTGTATCAGCCTGTAGTGTGTTTTTCCACTTCAATTTTGAGTGTGACTCCAAATCCAGACCTCCATGGATTAATAAATTTGATTTTCATTGATAATTTTTGTGTGATTTTGTTGTCCGCACATTCAACTATGTAAAGAACAAAGTATTTATTAAGAATATTTCATTCATTCAGATCTAGGATGTTATTTTAGTGTTCCCTTTATTTTTTTGAGCAGTATAGTTTACAATAAAAGCCACCAAAATATACTGAAATTTTAACCCTAGATTTTAAACCTTTAAATTTATAGCATTTGGCAGACGCCCTTATCCAGAGCGACTTACATTTATCATTTTTGAGGGCCTTGCTTAGGGGCCAACAGTGGTGGTTTGGCGGTGCTGTGAATCGAAGCCCAGTCTTTCTGGTACTAGTCCAACACCTTAACCACCATGCCACCACTTTTAAATGTAATGACTTAGATATGTAACTGCAGTACACTGCACCACTGATCTCCCACTTAACATCATATTAAGCAAACACCAACCCGGCGAATATTACTTTAATACTGTATCAGTTCACACGCAGGCTTTTTGGCCTGTTTTAGTGTTTTGTACACTAAACATGAGCAGTGCAGCGGGACGCAACACTTAAGCCCAGTCAAATCACTGTTTTTACCTACTGGATGTGGAATAAAGCAATATGAAATGGATTCCCTGTACAATTTCTGATGTAGTGTGAGCTCCTTGCAAGGGCCACGTTGTAGCATCCAGTGTAGACAACTTCAAGCAGTTGAGGCAGGACACATCACTGTAATGTCCATTAAAGACATTACTATTCGTCTAGCAGCTTAAAATTATACTCATCGAAAATCGTCTGTATTTAAAAAGAAAATCACTTCATCTTGTGTTTCAGTGAATAAAATAGCATCGTTCCGGTGAGTTCTCCCTGAGTGCTGTGTAGAGAGAGGACAGACTCAAAAACAACAGACTCCATTTGTGTTGTTTTAGACATAAACATAAAACATTGTAATTTACAACACACAGCACCTGAGTGGTTTATTTTAATTTGGGGGGGGGGGGGGGGGGGGGGGGGGCTTAGACAGGGATTTCCACCTATTCTTGCCGCCAACGTAGAGATAGACTCGTTCTTCCTGGCCGTAATTTGCATGTTACATAAACAGTCTTGCCTTTTACCTTTATTTTAAGTCAGGAAGTACTTACTTAAATGTAGTACATACTTAAGTAGTATCCGAGTCCAGACGGCACCGTTGACTGTGCTAGCTTGTGGGTGAACACCTGCACCACACTACTTGGATATAAATTTACGGAAGCCAATCATCATCAGTTATGTTGTTGCTCTCCCACCCCCAACACCCACACACACACACAATCATCATCAGTTATGTATTCCGTCCTAACCCCACACACACTTTGCAGGTCCTATAGCTGAGAGAGTCTACTCGTATTCAAACTGCTACAGTGAGCTGAATTATAATAACGCCACATTTTACTATCAGTAATGGTAACGGCGTTGTAACAGGAAAAACAGTAATTCGTTTGATTATTTGTTACTGAAAAATGTAACGTTGTTAAAAACACCATTTATTTTTAACGCTGTATGTAACAGTGCATGTATTTTTTTCCCTGCAGTAATAAGACATATTCTTACTAGTCCTAAAGTCTTTTTTATGATGACCGGGACAATTATGGTGTCTTTGAAAATGAATTATTTAAAAATGCCACAGAAAATTGTTTAATAATTTGACGCATAAAGTGGGTCTTCCTTAAGTGAACTGAATTGGTTAATGGTAAAAAATCAGCTCACATGGCGATTAGTAAAAAAATTCCACAAATATCAACAATAAAATTATTGTTTTTTTTATTTGTCTCGAAACTGCTTTAACCACGTAGTCATTGATAAATTTCAGTACTTTATTTAAGCCAGTAAATAATTGACGGCAAAGTTCATTAAACTGTGGCTTTTACTTATTATGTACCCATGGAGTTTTTCTCTTCAGCATTTTATAGCCTTAATTAATAGGACAGAGATGACATGGGGAAGAGAGGGGAGGCCAGAGTCAGAAAAGGTTGCCCAAAATCCAGCAGCGCAATGTACGTGCCAGTGCCTTAACCCACTGTCAGCCAACATACCTAGAGACAAGAGACCGCACTAAGTCTTTATATGAGCTTCCTAATTCAAAGTAAAACTTGTCCTCTCCTAGTCACTGTACTTTTCAGGTACTGAGGTGGGCTTCCTTTGTGCTACAGAGCATCTCAAATCAGGAATGCAGCTGTAAGACTTCCTGTAAGAATCTCGGTTATTTTAAATGTCCGATAAACATGAGCGCTGCATGAGTAAAGTGTTTGCATGGGTCATAAGCAACTGGACAGAGCACACATTCATGGAGCAGAATATCGAGGGGATGGTCACAAGGTGCAGTGACGATGGCTATGGGGACAGCGAAACCTGTGCAATCAACACTTCCAGAAGTCTTTACTGTACACTTTTGTTATTACGACATGCTCAATTTCACCCCTGTACATTTATCGTTTTGGTTTATAAAATCTTATGTGAGGTCACTCCTGAGGTCCTTCTACAGAAAAGTCCACATTTGCAGAAAAAAAACTTGCGGGTCATTTTTTAGCAGCGCTTTTACTTTCGCTGTAGCACTGAGTCATCAGTCCAATGTGGAGTGTAACTGCTTTGTTAGCATGTGGTCTGATATCTTGCAACACTGCTGATAAAGATAGACGACCCTCATCTTACCTTATGCGCTTCATTAGAGAACGATCAGAGCAATTTTGACACTGAAAAAGAGGAAACCTTAGCTACTTTAATCCCCTGCTAGTGCTCCTGGATCACCTCCTGGATTTTATAATGATAAATAGTAGCACTGTGCTGTGAAGAAGACAGGCTTACTGTATGTGAAAGCACACTTTTGATGTCCTGCTTGAGAGAGAACAACAAAAGTCAATATTTTCCGGGTCACATCATGTTAAATGTGTGTAAAAAAGGAAAAACATTTTATTTGTTGTTTGTAGCATATCATGTTTATTTTTAATCACACACTCAGCGGACTCGAGGATTTTTCCTTACCACCATTGCCACCGGCCTGCTCATTGGCGATAAATATGAATTTTATTTTGTTTTAATTTACCATCATTTGGTGTTCATGTTTCTGTTACCTACCAAATATCACTGGTCTGGTGGACCCACTGCTTTATTGGGTTGTCAATTAACACAAAGCAATTTTATGTCTAAGCAAGACATCATTTATGATTAAAATTAGCCATTTAACCCGTTAGGTCCCATTTGAAAAGATAAATATTTTATTTCATGTTCCACATGGGGAATAGGGCCAATGAGTCTGAGGCAAAAAACTCGGGTCCCACAGACCCAAACAAGACATAAGGATTAAATAAAATTGAATTAATCTGAATAATACAGCTTGTAAAGAAGTTGGGGTCAGAGTGCAGGGTAAGCAATGATAAAGTGCACCAGGTGCAAAAAAGATTAAGGCTTGCTCAAGGTCCCTAGAGTGGCAGTTTAGCCACTACTGCCATAAACCTGTGTTTATGTGGTGCTTGTGGAGGTCTGTTCTGGTCTTCATCAGTGTAAATGTTATAGTAAAGCTGGGGTATTATTGAAAAAACTGAGCTTGGTGCAAACGATGCTTAAAACCCGGTTGGAAGACGTGACCTCCAGCAGTTCGTTCCGGTATGACAGCATCTGTGGTGATCAGGAGCAAAAGCAGATGTGCAGCTGCATGTGTGTCCCAGGGTGGATAAACCATGCTGAGTAGGCATGATATGAAGGACTGGAGCACTGGTACCCTCATTATTGCTAGGACTGCTCTCCTTTAGGTAGCCAAAGAGAGCAAGAGAGAGAGAGACAGAAAGAGAGAAACAGAGAGAGAGAGCGGGGGGAGGCGAATAAGCAATTATATGATTAATTGTTATCCATCTTTATTTATAAATGTAAACGGAACATACTGAATGCTCCTTTTACCTGCATAGAAAGTGGAAATAGGGAAAAGGCTTTATTTAAACACAAGACCATTAGAAAAAAAACCCTATCAGGAATTTGTCATCAGACACTACAGCGAAGTCCATTCCGAAAATAAAAAAGATCTGATTTTTATTCAAGTGCGAGCTGCAGTCTGCTTCCTCCTTTCTCCATGCTGATAAACGTTTAGCAGGAAGAGGCTGTTTAAAATCCCATATTTAATCTGCTACATCGTGACTTGCTTCTTTTTCGGGCGACAGCAGTCAAATTGATGCGGTGCTGTGCAATCATAATTAATCCGTAGCGAATAGAATGTTCAGAAACCACTGTTCATAAACTGATGGACGAGTTACTGGAGGGGAGCAGGGTGACTTTCTGTAGCTCATCATCTTGTCAGTATGAGGTCAAGGGTGAGGGGTCGGTATACGTGGAAGGAGCTTGTTATCATGGTAATAAGGAGCCAAGCTGGGTAGGGTTTGGTATAACAGATGGCACGTCTGAAGATGTCTGTGTTCTAGGGTGCTGACTTGGCAGCATGTCAGGGCAAGTCGAGGCTGAGGTGTCTGCATTTTTTACATGCAGCACCATGCGTAATGGTTTGCATTTTTAACAATAGTTGTTGTCTTAAAGCAGCTTTAAAGAAATACAAAGAAAATCTATTAATAAATAATATATACATTAATACATTAATACATTAATAAAATTAAATAATACATTTTTATTCAATCAGTCTCAATATGAACTCATTCTTATCTGGGTGATGCTGGATAGAAAATGTCCTGTGTACATATGGTACATATGTCTATATCCAAACAGAGGGGTTCCTGTTCCACATCTGAATGCAAGTATTAATTTTATGTTAAAAACAAGCAGTCGCTTTCACATCCCCCATTTTTCTCCCACCTTTAAAATCCATGTCTGCCATTAAGTAAACTAAATTGCCCCTGTGTTCATGACTGTATGCATATGTGTGTGTGTGTTTTGTCCAGTATATATGTGTTTATCCCCACACAGCATCCCTAGGACAAGCCCCCAGATCCAAAATTAAGCAGGATTGAAGGCAGATGAAGAAAATAATATATTTTTTTCATATTTGGACTGCGATCATTTGTCTAAAAGGTGCAAACCGGTATAGCCAAGTGGTTTGAAGTATCAAGTTCTCTTCCATCAGTGTCCATTGGCAACTAGCCACTAGAAGTCATTATCCAGTCAATAGTCATTCATCACCATCTCCTTTTTTTTTTTAATCTGTGCGCCCTGTGATCAATATTACTCCACTCTCATCAATTTTCCTGATGTGGGCAGTAGGAAAGACAGGTAGGCGAAGGATGCCGCTATTTCAATTAATTGAATGGCGGCGGGCATTAGCACTGACAAATGTTGCAACAAATGGCGACACGAATTTGGTGTCAGCCTTGTTGACGGATGGGTGCGTGAATGGAGGTGTCCGACTCAGAGTGGCTGAGTGGAATTGGAATAAGTTGAGGTCGACCTCCTGTCAGAGAATTCTTAAATAAAGCCTTTTGCTTTGAACTTTCACCTTTCAGTGACAGCACGCTGAGTGTAGTCTGAAGAAGAGACAAGCCTGAAGTGTCACTGATGGGACTGTAAACACTCCACCTTGTCTAGGGATTGGGGGTATTTGACATGTTTTACCTTGTGGAGACATCTAGGACATGTGTAAAATCCCAGTAAGGAGGTATAAAAGAGTTTAAATCTACACTAGCAAAGACTCATCTTACTAGTGAACGAGATATAGCCATAAATTAACTGCAGTCACGATTGTGTTTGTGAGTAAATCCTACCACAATCGTCTAAAATAATTTTAGCGAACCTTAATTGAGACTTGGAAAACGCAGGTACTTATTTTAAACATTTGCAGCCTTTTATAGTACAGAAAATGTAAGAAACATTAATAATTCTATCATCAGGTTGTAGGAGACATATTGAAACGCTGCTTGCTGAAAGGAAGTAATCCCAGAAGGTGCACTTTGGTTGGGTTTCAAGCAACTATGACAAAAAAGTAAAAGCACTGTGCTTCTTCAGGTCCAAAAAAGTGAAACATCCTGTACTTACATTATTTCAATCCCAATAGAAACATCAAAATGCCTAATAATATGCACACTGATTCAGCCATTTACAGAGTGTTTTTCAAATAAAGCCTTGTTTTGGGATGTTTAGACCGGAAGGAGTGCTAATAATTGTACAATTGTATGAAAAATAAAATCAACTATGCTAAAACTATGATAATTTTTAAGATAAACAAAGTACAGTATCATATAGATTTTTGCCATCTTAATCCCACTTCAGAAAGAAAATAAGTGTAATAAAGTTACAATTGAATGTAATAAAGATGTAAATGATTTCGATATTTCAGGGTCATGCCAGCAACGCTTACAGGAAAAACAGCTTTGGCTGAGACAGTAGAGGGTAAAGAAGATGTAGGACACAAAAAAATAAGGAAAAATTGTCCTATTATGTGTCGATGACCTTTAAGACCTATGTCCTTGACAAAGAAACAGTCAGCTATGAATTGCAACAGTGCACAGGGCCAACGTAAGGGCAGGAGTTATTACTGAAACCCAGTCTGGCAACCTTAAAAGAAACAGATGAAGGATAGATAGATAGATAGATAGATAGATAGATAGATAGATAGATAGATAGATAGATAGATAGATAGATACAACATCTATTGAAATGTTGGCTCAAATCATTTATGAATTACAGGTTTGACCATATATCTTGTGTGTGTTTTTTTAGGTTTATGGCCTAGAAAAGCAGGTTGGAAAGTCGTTGGATTACCTGGAACTAGGAACAGGATCTGTCCTAAAGCCCCTTCCTTATGGTGGAGCTGGAGGAGGGGGTGTAGGGGCAGGCGGAGGAGTTAAACCCCCATTCCAGACCTCCAAAATATTCTCTTCTATGGACCACACACCTTTGAAACCCAAGCCTCCCACATTTGGCTTACCGAACCCTTATGATTGGGCCAGAAACCAGTCCCACCTCTTGGATCAAACAGGCTACCACTCTAAGCGCAAACCTCCCCTCAAAACCGCCATGAAGACTAAAAAGATCTTCGGTTGGGGCGACTTCTACTTTAGCGTCAAGACCCTGAAGTTCAACCTGCTAGTGACCGGCAAGATTGTGGACCACGTCAACGGCACCTTTACCGTCTACTTCCGCCACAACTCGTCCAGCCTAGGCAACGTGTCCGTTAGCATCGTTCCACCCTCTAAAGTAGTAGAGTTCGAGGTGGTTCAGCAGCAACAGAGTACCCTGCATCAGCCAGAGATCCAGTTTCACCAACCTCATCAGTCCACCATCGATCCCAAAGATATCAAGACCTTCAACTGTCGTGTCGAGTATGAGAAGACCAACCGCTCTAAGAAGCCCAAACCATGTCTGTACGACCCTTCACAGACCTGCTTCACCGAGCACACCCAGTCCAACGCCGCCTGGCTCTGTGCCAAGCCCTTCAAAGTCATCTGCATTTTTATCTCCTTTTTCAGCATCGACTACAAGCTTGTGCAGAAGGTCTGTCCAGACTACAATTTTCAGAGCGAACAACCTTACTTTGGATGAAGAGTACTAAAGCGAAAAGAATGGAGTAGAGAATGACCAACATATGGGATGTTATTATGTGTTGTGTGTCTCTTCTTTCTTAAGGTTATACGGATCCCATAAGAAACGGTCAACGTGGTGGACAGTACGTTTTTCTCCAGGGTGCTGAGGAGAGGTTTTTGTTCCAAGTTATCTTTGTATATATTGTGAACAAACCCAACTCAGTTAAGCTTCGTTTAAATGAATATTTGTTTATTGGTTTTTTTTGTTCGTTTTATTTCGTCTGTTTGACTGTTAGAACATTTGGAATTCGAATGAAAGTGAATTTTGTATTGTTTCTTGACCCTAAGTTCTCAAAATTGACTTGGAGATGATATTAAATGTGACATAAGGAACATAAGGACTGATTGTAACCAATTCAGTAATTAGAACCGCAACCAATGTTGTTATATCGTGCACAAGTATTAAAGCAGCTCATCATCACATCACTGTCAATCTTACGGTGTAAGCAAGACACAAAGTGGACATATATACTCATCATCAAAAAGGAATTCTGGTGTCATCTGACACACAGCATACATACCCAGAAATTACTTCTACATAAAGTACATATATGCCCAGAATGTCAAGGATATTAGATTCTTGTGTATTACAGGGCGTTCTTTCTTCTCGATATTTGGATAATATAATCCTGCATAATATTAATCTTATTTTTTGATTCTTCTTTTATCTAAATGGTAGAATTTGGATACCAAACAGTTGTTTGAATAAACTGTGTATAATGAGATGATATGGGTAATTAAAGCTGCTATTCGAAAATGTATATGCATTAGTACAGACTTTGTGCCCTTATCCACCCTATAGATATCCAGTGGATGAGTGAAAAGTATCGAACCGAACGAAAGATATCGCCTTTAACATGGAGTGTCTAGTGGAAGAACCAATTAAATATATAACGTAAATATTATTTTTCTATACTCCTGCTTTGTTTGGACCAGACGCTAACTCCGTAAGTGATACTGAGTTGCTAAAACATAACAATGATACAGATAGTCACATCTCATCTCACTGCTTTGATTTGATTCCTCTTTAAAGCACCGAAAGCTATTTTCTTCATTTCTGGACAACCGATTAGTCTGTGATACAAGGGGCCTAAAGAAGAACTGACATTGCAGGTCTGTGAATAAAGTATTGCTTGATGATGTGTATATTCAACATTTAAAAAAATGTGTGTAAATAATCGATCACAGAATAAATCATCAGATCTGGTCTGTCTGTCTGCATGTATTTTGTTAATTTATAATAATTCATAGATTTTATAAAGTATCAAAGTGTTTTTTAAGCCTTTAAGTAAGTAATCAGGGGTCTAATGCTAACAGCGAATAACCAGAAGTTTGTAAATAACCTGGTTTCCGTTACCAGTTTCTATAGGAATAATATAGCCCGGGCCTGTCTCATATATATATATATATATAGATATATATATATCTATATATATATATATCTATATATATATAGATATATATATATATATATATATTAGTATAGTAGTATAGTATATATTACTATATTACTATATATATAAACCTTAGATCTAGTACCACAAGTAGCAACCGATGGTTTTAAAATAAATCGAGTAAAATAAAGAATCAGTGGTTATTTAAGAAACTTACTAATTTTCTGAGGTCTGTTTTGTTAAAGCGACAAGTTCAAGTCACTGTTTTGATGATTTGTAATGATTTTAGTGGTTATTTATTAGTCTGTTAATTTTTAATCTGTTTATATCTACAGTCCTTGCTATAAACAGTTGCTTTATTAGACTTTCATCAGGGAGGTGGTATGGATTCATAGAGGGATTAATCGAGTATTTTAACTGATTATTAAAATTATCTATCTATTATTAAATCATGGCCACAAATGAACACTAATAGCAAAATCATCACCTTTTAATCACAAACTTACATGTGCAGCTTTTAAAAGCCCTCTGCTACTGTAGGTCCTGCTTGCCTTATCTTCTATTCTCAGTGTATCAAGGAATTAGGAAAATGTAGGACACTGTTTCTAAAAATTTCTAATCATAAATGTAAAAATCTGCAGAATCAGAGTACTAAAAGACACGTAGTTGACGATTTTTAATATTTGACATAAATTAACAACACATTTGGCATACTTCACAGCATCACATACTGTAGCAGAAAGGTGCTGCTGATGCATGTAAATTATCACTTTTCCCGAAACTTTAATATATTTTGTAGCAAGGTGTCAAAACTTTTTTCGATCAAGTCCTGATTGATCAAGTGACAGCATGTCAACATCACTGAAATGAAAACTGTGTGGGAAGTATTACAACTTCTTCAGTAACACTTGGTGTAGTTGCATGGACTGACAGCACCAGGGTGGTATTTACATCAACCACTAGGTGGGGGACAAAATCACAAACGATGTAAGGTAGATAATTAAGCTCTAGAAGTGAGTGGATGGACAAATGTTTGAGACATGGAGAATGGTGGACCTACAAGGCCAATACAGTCAGAGAGAGTATGCAGCGTCTTGCAGCAAAACTATATCCAGGGACAAATCTACAAGAATGTTGTGGTAAAGTGGGTGTTATTTAGTGTTAATGCAGACAACTCACTGTCCAATAAGTAAAGACACAGTTGCTAGACTGGGACATAAATAAACTGCTCAGGCTGCTTTCCCGCAGGTGTCATTTTAGGAATGATACTGCATGGCATTGGCCCAGACAGACTTGAAACAGACCAAGACCGCTGATGGTCCCTCTGTGCCACTACCCATCAGACGAGACCTATTGTCTCAGATATACGAGTCATAGTGGAACCGTAAACCACGCACCTAAAACAATTATGGTTAATGGATATGGTGTCTGTAAGCAACTCCATTGTGCGAGGTCAGTTTTTTTACAGTGATGTGAAACAATAGGCTCATAATCTTGCAATGTCAAAATGTTTTATAGTTTTAACACAGTCACCTACCTCTTGCTGGATCTTCCCTAACAATGACACCATTGTCTGCACACAGGGGACAACATTTCTTACCACGGAATGCCTCAGACCATCACTCACACCAGTAAGCCTACAATGGGAAGTGGACTTATATTGTGAAGCTTGTGCAACTCACCAAAATAACAAATGGAACACGAAGATCTAAAGAAAAGAGCGAGTTTCTCATTTCTCCCCATTTGACTGGCCACCATTATCGATAAAGTGCATAAGCTTAGAACACAGTGTCTGCGCAGAGGACCAGAGTCCAAATATGTGGCCAAACCCAGCAATTCTCTTAAAGATATTGACGCATTGGGGATGTGGTGGCTCAGTGTTCAAGGTGTTAGACTGCTAACCAAAAGATTGTGGGTTCGACTTCCAGTTTTACCTTTAGAGTTCGAGGTGGAGGTGAAGTTACCGTTGTTGAGCCCCTGAGCAAGGCTCTTAATCCACATTTGCTCAGTTGTATGAATTAAAAACATCGCTCTGGATAAGGGCATAAGCCAAATGCTAAAAATGTAAATCATCTTTTGTGGTCATGCGTGATGTAAAACTGACTGCTAGTGCCATCTCAGATGCCTTTTAAAACCACCGTCAAATGGTTACTTTTTATGACCAGCAAACCTATTTGGAAAAAGAGGTAATTGCAGGTGCAAGAGCCGCTGTCTTTTATTAACTATCTTTTAACCTGGCATCCTGGGTTAAATTGCCATTAGTAAAGTGGTACCACTGAGTTCACTGTCTGCTTTCAGCATGTAGCAGACTACATAATTTGTAGTGAGGAAAATTATCAATTTAATGAATTGATCCAGTCAAAACGCTTTTCTTGTCATTTCAAACAAGTTTTAACATTAACTACATAAAGTGCAGACTGTGCAAGAGAACACCAGTGCAGTTAGGAGACAGGACAGTATATGCTGAATAATATACAAAATCGTACAGAGCAGCATCAAGTCTGCAAGTGATGCAGGTAAGGATGTTTTAATAGGACAAATAAGGACAAAGGACCAAATTCCATCTTTAACAGCCTAAGCATCAATAATAACACCTAAAACGAAACTCCCTTTTTACCCCCAGCAATAATTCTCAGTCTTGTTATTTTCTGGACCTTCAAAATGGGTGTAAGTGCATTGCGGTAAACTTTCTGATTTACATGGATGCTAAGAGGAAAACATTTATTGTTATTTTTACAGGAAACATCTGTTGCACCAAACGATAATTTTTTTTCTCTTTGACTCCTCCTAGCAGTCTAGGACATAAATAATAATGGCATAGGAAAGATATGAAAAGACACAAGATGTAAAGTTCTTTGCAAAAGTCGATTAGTTTGCTAATATTTAGAGTGTGTGTGTGGGGGGGGGTCAAGGGTTAGGATAACCTACCTCTTTGAAAATAACCACTTTAACAATCCACCTATGAGTTCTAGAATGTTCGATGATGTGATAATTAGTTTAGGTACTAGAAATGCTCACTGATATTTTTGTGGTGTGGTAAACAGGGTAAAAAGGTAAACTGAAGCTTTGCATT
The DNA here is from genome assembly GCA_005784505.1 of Bagarius yarrelli. NCBI lineage: Eukaryota > Metazoa > Chordata > Actinopteri > Siluriformes > Sisoridae > Bagarius > Bagarius yarrelli. The sequence goes on from VCAZ01000007.1 coordinate 1,063,791, forward strand.
CCAAGTTGTGATTTGATTTTGAGTACTGAGAATTAGAATATCATGTTTGAATAGGATTTTGTCAAAGCCACCCTACAAATATTTTTGGACAGCGAAAGAAGACTGGAATACACTAAGAAACATACAGGAAACACATAAAACCTGCAGGAACTCACCAGAACTCTGAGCTACCAGGCATCAACACCACATACTGTACCAAAGCTAAATAATTTAAATAAAGCTATGCACATTTTATTTTATGGATATCAGGTATTTATTAAGTCACTGTTAATCAAGCTCTTTATAAATATAAAAATTAAAACTTGGCAGGTTGGTAAATAAGAAGCTTAAGGTTTTGGCCTGCTGATTGGAAGATCAAGGGTTTAATTCTCAGCATCAGCTATCTGCCACTGCTGGGCCACAGAGTAAGGCCCTTAACCCTCAGCTGCCCAGTTGGATAAAAAAATAACCTGTTTTGGATATGGGCGAGTGCCAAATGCCAGAAATATAAATAAAACTTTACAGCAAATAAAATATCACTTAATATATTACCAAAGCATAAGCAAACTAAGCGGCTGCTTTAGGCTCCCTAATCCACCTTAGGGCCCCCCAATGTACATGAAATGACAATGATTTGGGTTTTTTTTATATATATTATGTTAATGAACAATTTTAATTATACAAAAATGCTGAATAAACAAAAATAAATAAGTAAATATAATAACGCAATAACGCAACAATGTTAACAGGAAAAAATTTCCTCTGGCATTTTGGCCTAGACTGGCCCACTACATACAAGAACTACCAACCATTGTCCACCGTCTGTCTTAAAGGCTTGGTTTTTTGTTTGTTTTGTTTCGTTACACAATTTCTCTACACCTCTGTTGTGTTTCTATTCCATCTCTTTCTAAATATTTGGCCAGATACACACTGACGCCACACACTTACACAGATCCCAAAGGGAAATTCTTTAAAGACGTAATTGGGTAAGTATCAATTATCAGTATTAATTATGAAATGAACCAGTGGGGTGCTGATTGATTGTCTCTCAGGAAAAAAACGTACACTTTTCTTTGACAATATTTTATACCACCGCAAAGACAACAGCACTCAACTAATTAAGCGGGGAAAAAATAGGTTGATAAGAGCTTTATGGGTCAATCAGGCAAAAACTGTATCAGCTGTACTGGCCCAAATAGTACGGCAGCCCAGCAGGAAAATGCCTTGTCTGCCAGATGGCCAGTCCACCACTGACCAGAATGTGACTAACATTAACGCTACTGAAGTTGACTGTAGAAGCAGCGGCATCGCAGCAATACTGTATCACTAAAAGGCACATATCCTTCTGGTAAAAAAACAAAAACAGGAAGATAAAGGGAAGTTAATAAAATTCATGTAAACTAAACTAGGCTATACTGTCAACTGATGTATTTAGCTACTTTTCAGTACACCAAGTTAAGTTTGCCACTTAGTACTGCAAGTTTAACTTTAAATGTTAAAGTACAATTTACCATCTGACCTGATGTAAGCTAAATGGCTACAAGAATAAAAAATAAAAATGGCTGTGTCAAATTTACATTGTGCAAATAATCAAGGATTAACAATAATAAGTCATATTGGTGGCAGAAAGGAGCCCCTAAGATAAAATTCTGCTTCAGTCCTGTTGAGGCACATTCTGTTATTTTGTTTTTAAGTTTTAAAGCTATCCATGCTCCAAAAGGTCAATTATGTGTGCCATGATATACCAAACTGCATTTACAGAATTGTAAGACGAATTATTTTATCTCGTTAAATTTATTTTTAACTCTATGTTGATTTCATTATTACGCCTTTAGTGAACTTGTTCAACTCTTCTTTAAAAACAGCATGCTGACATTTTGAGAAATAAGTTGACTGAGCGGTAAATGCTGTGCATACTTTTATTCATAAATCAACATCTTCTTAAGGGATATCTTTAATTAAGATGCTGCAGTCTTGGATTGTCCTTTTCTAAACAACTTTGAAAGACATGTGCCGTATTCATGAACATAATAGTAGACTTAAAAATGCATTTCGTATATACAGTATATTCAAGATAGTTACAATGCCCAAAATACACATGTAAAATTGTGTTTAAAGGAAGCTTTTAAACTGCTACTTGCTAAAGCCAGTACGATGCAAAAAAAACCCTGAGCCTTTACCAAGGGTCACTTTTACAGCTAACCAGCACATGCCTCTGGGGACAAAGTCCGACCCCATGTGCATCAATAGAAAATAACTTCTAAATACATGTCTGAGATTTAAATACTAATTTCTGAAATTTTGGTATGTATGTGCTCATACGGTCATGGTGGAATGATAAAACTTATTTTATTACTATCTAAACTAACATTACCTAATACCTTGTAAACTTAAGGTGTTACTTTTACATTACTTATGTTGTAGCATGTGTATTTGATTCTTTAAGTTAGTAAGTATTTATGTGTCAAATATATATCACAGCACGGTGCAGTTCCTTTTTCCTTTACATACCCCATCTTAGGATAGGGGAGTTCAGGGTCAGCCATGATACGACGCCCCTACAGCATGGAGGTTGACATTACCCAACGGTGGCAGATTTGCAGTGTTGGGGCTTGAACCCTTATTCTCTAATCAACAACCCAGACTTACCTGTTTGTTCCACCTCTGTCATTCTATAAACAGTGGGGAACACAAAACTTCTTAGTGTCTGTATACAGCAGTATTTGATATACGGCATATAGGCACTGAACTATACGCCACTTACCAAAAATGTTGATATGTTACGCCTACAATAGGTAGTAAAGTTCAGCCTGGGACTAAAACATGAAAAATATGCCAAAATGTTGCAATTTCCAGGTTTCTGGTTATTCTTAGATTTAGAAATGTAATATTACTTGTTCTCCAGTCACCTGCCACATTCCAAAAACAGGTAGGTGTGTCAGCTATCGTACAACGGTACCAGGTACCATTTCCACTACTCACCCAGTTTTCCTAGGATAAGTTCTATATCCAGTGTGAGTTCTGCCAGGATAAATCTGTTACTAAAGAGAAATACATTATATAAAATTATGATACTTTAATTGTATATCCATTCAAAAACTGCTTACAGCAGCTTTAAGTGTTAAGGGAGTAAGAAAACAATGCGATTTTTATCAAGCCTTTAAGAGAAAGTACACAGAAAACATTAATAAGCATTCCCTTCACCCTCTTTGGCGGATCGATGCTGGGTGTAAGGGTGTAATTTTTGTAGAAAATTTATTTAAAAAGCACAGGACTATGATATATGTGTATGTTTGTGTGTGGATATATACACTGCTCAAAAAAATAAAGGGAACACTTAAACAACACAATGTAACTCCAAGTCAATCACACTTCTGTGAAATCAAACTGCCCACTTAGGAAGCAACACTGATTGACAATCAATTTCACATGCTGTTGTGCAAATGGAATAGACAACAGGTGGAAATTATAGGCAATTAGCAAGACACCCCCAATAAAGGAGTGGTTCTGCAGGTGGTGACCACAGACCACTTCTCAGTTCCTATGCTTTCTGGCTGATGTTTTGGTCACTTTTGAATGCTGGCGGTGCTTTCGCTCTAGTGGTAGCATGAGATGGAGTCTACAACCCACACAAGTGGCTCAGGTAGTGCAGCTCATCCAGGATGGCTCACATCAATGCGAGCTGTGGCAAGAAGGTTTGCTGTGTCTGTCAGCGTAGTGTCCAGAGCATGGAGGCGCTACCAGGAGACAGGCCAGTACATCAGGAGACGTGGAGGAGGCCGTAGGAGGGCAACAACCCAGCAGCAGGACCGCTACCTCCGCCTTTGTGCAAGGAGGAACAGGAGGAGCACTGCCAGAGCCCTGCAAAATGACCTCCAGCAGGCCACAAATGTGCATGTGTCTGCTCAAACGGTCAGAAACAGACTCCATGAGGGTGGTATGAGGGCCCGACGTCCACAGGTGGGGGTTGTGCTTACAGCGCAACACCGTGCAGGACGTTTGGCATTTGCCAGAGAACACCAAGATTGGCAAATTCGGCCAACACTGGAGCCCTGTGCTCTTTACAGATGAAAGCAGGTTCACACTGAGCACATGTGACAGACGTGACAGAGTCTGGAGATGCCGTGGAGAACGTTCTGCTGCCTGCAACATCCTCCAGCATGACCGGTTTGGCAGTGGGTCAGTAATGGTGTGGGGTGGCATTTCTTTGGAGGGCCGCACAGCCCTCCATGTGCTCGCCAGAGGTAGCCTGGCTGCCATTAGGTACCGAGATGAGATCCTCAGACCCCTTGTGAGACCATATGCCGGTGCGGTTGCCCCTGGGTTCCTCCTAATGCAAGACAATGCTAGACCTCATGTGGCTGGAGTGTGTCAGCAGTTCCTGCAAGACAAAGGCATTGACGCTATGGACTGGCCCGCCCGTTCCCCAGACCTAAATCCAATTGAGCACATCTGGGACATCATGTCTCGCTCCATCCACCAACGCCACGTTGCACCACAGACTGGAGTTGGCAGATGCTTTAGTCCAGGTCTGGGAGGAGATCCCTCAGGAGACCATCCGCCACCTCATCAGGAGCATGCCTAGGCATTGTAGTAATTTTGATTTTCATTGATAATTTTTTGTGTGATTTTGTTGTCCAGCACATTCAACTAAGTAAAGAACAAAGTATTTAATAAGAATATTTCATTCATTCAGATCTAGGATGTTATTTTAGTGTTCCCTTTATTTTTTTGAGCAGTACGTGTGTATATATATATATATATATATATATATATATATATATATATATATATATATCAATCTATCTTCTGAATTAATTGTGGAGGGAAGATGGACACTAGAAAAAAAACCTATATGGTCACAGGAGAAATCAAAAAGAGAAAAAAAGAAAGGAAAACCAAATTTAAATACATACATACATACAGCACATACACCACAACATATATATATATATATGGCTGCAGGTGTGTGTTATGGTTCATCCACTGGTACTATGGCCAGAGCCTAATTGGGAACCAGGCTGTTTTTTCAATCCGGTGCCCAGAATCTGGTTCTAAACCTGCCCTGAAACTTTGTTGGTCTCAAACACCTATGATGTCAAAAGACAGAGTCTCTACTAGAGATTACAGTTTTTAAAAGGTGCTATTATTTAAACTCAGATTAACTAACAACAAACATTAACTATCTCAGTTCTGCAGTGGTCAGCACCATCTGGTCAACAAGAAAAATCCAAGACAAACTAGAATTAGCGTGAGATATAATAGGTTTCCGTGCTCAACATAGTCAAGGTTTAAGAGCAGGTACAGGTCCAGGATCTGGGCAGCAGGAGAGAAGTACATCCCGGCTACGGGTTGGGCTAAAGAAAAGATGTAAAAACCGCCTATGGCTATTTAACACAGTCAATGCAAGAGATGTCTAATCTTAGCCTTAAAGATCCAATGTGTAAAGTCACACCTGATTCTGCATGGCTGGAATTAAAATCCTGCACCCACATCAGCCCTTCTTGGATACCACTTTTCTCTAAATATTCTCTGAATCTAACTTACCCTGAACAGGAATTTTTTTTTAAAAAAAGGTTATGCAATCAAACTAACGCAAATAAACTTTGCACCTTTGATAGTTTATCAGTGTTGAACTCAGCATCTGTTAGTGACAGAAAAGTATGTCACGTGGTTGGGCTGGGAAACGCGAACGATGACAAAGACTACAATTCCCATGAAGCTTTTCCACATTGCCAACACACACGCAGTCTGTCGGGTGTTGAGTGTGTGTGTGTGTGTGTGTGTTTGTGTGTGCAGGGAACCTGGGTACTTCGAGCATTTACACCACGTTATCATCATGCTGACGCTGCCTCTGAGATATTTAACCCGGGTACGGATAAAAGCATGTTTTTTATGTATTAAACCTTGGTAGAATGGTTATCGTGTTGTTTAGCATGTTTGATTGTTAATATTGTGGTAGATCTTCGGAGTGTGTTAGCAAGCTGTGGCCTAACAGTGACATTTAATCAGCGACGTGCAGAACCAAACTCTACATTCAGATTTAGCCGGGCGGCTTTGCTTTTGGAGCGCTTTGCTAACCAGGATACACAGAATGACAGTCTTTTATTATTATTATTTTAGAAAAACACTAAACATTTAGCTGAGCTGTTTTGCAAACAAATAGCTGTTTAATTGTATTGTTTTTGTGGTGGAAAGATTTCCGTAGTCATGTGTGGCGTGTACTATTCTATTCTAATATATTCTAAAATATTCGCTTGCTAGCCAAGGAAGCTAACTAGAAGTTTTCAAACTGCGGCTAGCTTTAGCAAAATAGCAAATAAGCTGATAAATATGTCTCGTATTTCTTTATCAGGTCCACGTTGTTTTTATCTTCGCCTGACAGGCTGAAAACGTTTAACTGGGCGATTCTGGGTGGAGTTGATGGCTAGAGGGAGTTTTATTGTTGCCGGAAAACTTGCAGCGGAGTGATGCAACACTTTCAGCTGCATTCAGAGAAACCAGCTCGGACTCAGTGCCACGAGTCACCGCGTGACGTCATGGCCTCATTTGCATACTTATTGCATCATTTGTGCTTTTTTTTTTAGAGTTAGGAGGTTTTAATTAGGTGATTTTACACTCAAAACTATTTATGGACATTTGATTAAATGTCTTTTTAATGGATAAATGGCATAATTAACTTCCAGTCATCGATTAGTCATTTTATTTACATTTCTGGCATTTAGCAGACACCCTTATTTAGAGCGAATTACATTTTTATCACATTTATATAACTAAGCAGTTCAAGGTTATGCTCCTTGCTCAGGGGCCCAGAAGTGGTAGCTTGGTGGATCAGTGTAAGTGGTAGCACAGTGGTTGCTATTGGCCTGCTAATTGGAAGACCGGGGTTCATATCCCTGCACTACATTTGGGCCCCTGAGCAAGGTCCTTAACCCCCTATAGCTCAGTTGTATAAAAGAGAGAAATATAAGTCGCTCTTGATAAGGGCGTCTGCCAAATGCCGTAAATATAAAAATGCTGTAATTTTGTTGGTAAATAAGAAACATTAGCATATTAGCGCATTTCTTAAACAAGAAACAAAGGCAGGTTTGGTGATGTATTTGTTATGCTTTAAAATGGTATTTACAATGATTGGTCAACTTTCAAAAAAAAACCCTCACTGTGATTGGATAAAAGTGCTTGATGGTGCAGAATGCACAGGGATTGGTTTAATTTGCCTTAGTTGCCTTGTGTTCAGAACAGGTAACGTTAGTGGGACTGATTATTCCAGAAGGTAATCTTTTTAACTGGTTATTTTAACTAAGAGAAAAAAGACAGGATGTGGTGATGACTCGGGTGACAGACGAGGTCAGACAGGAATCTCCTTGGACAATGATGCTTGCAGATGACATTGTGATCTGTAGTGAGAGCAGTGAGTAGGTGGAGAGGTGGAGGTTTGCTCTGGAGAGAAGAGGAATGAAAGTCAGTCGTAGCAAGACAGAGTACATGTGTTAGAATGAAAGGGACGGAAGTGGAACAGTGAGATTACAGGGTAAAAAGGTAAAGAAGGTACAGGAGTTTAAGTACTTGGGGTCGACAGTCCAGAGGAATGGAGAGTGTGTAAAAGCGAGTGCAGGCAGGTTGGAGTGAGTGGAGGAACATGTCAGGAGTGATGTGTGACAGGAGAATATCAGCTAGAATTCAGGGGAAGGTGTACAAAACAGTGGTGAGACCAGCTATGGTGTATGGTTTACAGACAGTGGCACTGAGAAAGCGATGTTTTGGGGAGAAAGTCAGGGAACCAGATTGAGGTGGTTTGGACATGTACAAAGGAGGGATAGTGAATATATTAGGCGGTCATTAGGAATAAAGCTACCAGGCAGAAGGCAAAGAGGAAGACCAAAGAGGAGGTATATGGACGCGATAAACGAGGACATGAAGTTAGTGGGTGTGAGTGAAGAGGATGTAGAGAATAGGGTTTGGTGGAGACAGAATGATTCGCTGTGGCGACCCCTGAAAGGGAACAGCCGAAAGAAGAAGAATGACATGAGCAAAAGCGATTTATGCTTAAACACAAAAAGCAACTGTAACAAACCAGCATGTGTGTCATATGAGTTAAAGGGACATTGGAGACTGTGTTTCGCCTTTTCCAACTCCATTTACTTTCCACCAGTCTAGAACATTAATGAAAACCATCAACCCTTTCATTTAATGATGATCTATAAAATTATTAACCATCGGTTGTCAATTATTGATTAATCATGCCTATCCCAATTGTGCAACTTTACTTATTGGTATCATAATGTCATCATTCAGTTCCTGTCTTAGTGTAAACACGAGACTTTGCACTACAAAACGCTGTCAGGAGCTTTGAGTGTTTAAGGTAGTTGCAGTGTCAGGGTAGATTGTGTTTCTTTTGTTGTAGCAAGCACACACAGGATGAGTGATACGTAACAGTGAAATAAATTAATTTGGAGTGTAAATATATGGCTGGGCGATACAGCAAAAAAAAAAAAATCACAATATAATGTTTCATATCATTCAGTGGCGATAATTATTGAACATTTTAACCCTTTCATGTATAGTGGTTACTACAGTGGACAGCTGTTCAAAAGCTGTTCCTTAGCATATGCTTTTGTTGTTATAGTTGCATATAAGCCAACACAGTAGATGCTTGTGCGTCATCCCATACACTGCCATCTATATCTCAGTCATTGTAACTGCATTTTTTTTTTTACTTAAATCCAAGATGTGCTGAATGCTGAACATCCCAGGATAATTGATGCAAAAAAACCAATTAGATGTAACATTTTTGCATTGCTTTTAAAAGTATTAGAATGTGTTAAAAAAAAAAAAATTAATATTAAAAATATTTCATCGTTTTCAGAGAGTATATCATTTTCTGCTATTGATTTGTTAAATACTTATTTTCTTGGTTAAAACGTCAAACGCATGGTGACAGGTTTGTAACTGCATGAAAAAAAAGTTTATAAAAACAAATTTTTTTAGTTGCAATTGTTTTATCATGCCTAGAGAAGACTAAAAACACTCAGGGGGAAAAAAAATCTTGACTGAGGTTCTCATAATTCATGCATGAAAGGGTTAATAATCCATCATTTAAAAAAGAACAGTAGGAATAAATGTAAAATTAACCCCTAATGTTTTATTTAAAAAAAACAAACAAATAATTTATAAAAAACTTATAATAAGTTTTTCATGAGCTGCTACAAAATTTTTCTTTCTCTCCCATGAATGAGAAAATACTGCCACCATTTTTTTTTTTACACACAAATAGCCCTTTCAACTGTTTTGTCCTTCCCTGGTGACACTGGGAAATAGAAGAAAAAGGAAGAAAATACAGAATTTAAATCAGTTTTGAGTGATGTAGTGATGTCAGTAGTGATGTATACTTAGTAGCTCAGACCCCATGAGATCAGCACATCATTCGGGTTTTGCGTAATAATAACCACTGTGTGGTTGACCGGAAAATACGCCGTTCTCAAACATTTTCTCAGATCCCATTTGGTGTCAATTAAATTAAACCTAGTGTGGATCCACCACGTGTGAGCCTGAGTTCACTACCATGCTAAATGGCAGCATTTCCTCAGCAATTAGTTTGCTATTGCGTGTGCTATTGTATTTCTTTATGGTGCTTGAAGGATTTATCATAGGGTATTGTTGCTGAGTACCTCTCCATCGTAGACTGTCTGTGGGCTGTTTGCTGTGATGATATTGATGGGTGGCATGCTGCATATTCCAAAGGGTGGAAGCGGTGAAGCTGATGGAATAAGTCGCTCGTCCTTTGTATTTGGCTTGGATGTATTTAAGTTTACACACAATGGAGTTCTAATGTTTAACGGAAGCAAAGAAACCAAAACAATGGCCACAATGGCCTTTTTTTATTAGCAATTTCCTCACCGCCGGCAGGAACAGCACCCATTTGCATTTTGATTTTTTTTTTTTTTTGACCTCACATGCAGATGATGCAAGCAAATGAGAGTGCAACGTTTGAAGATCTTATTGGCTGTTTGCTTGTCACTGGTGGCACATTCGGTTATTAAAATATCTGATAGGCGGTTTAAGTTTTAATGAAAATAGTGAGCATTATATTGCACTTTTTTTAACCATCACTGACAATGGCATACCGTCAATAATTATTAATACCGTTTTATTGCCAATCACTAAGTATATATAACTACCAGGAGTAACGTCTTGTAAATATCAAGACTTCTGAAATTTCCCACGATTGTGGAAGCAGGAAAAAAAAGCACATGCATTCTGATATTTTCAGATCAGATTCCTATTTCTGCTTTAACCTTGCCTTCTCAGTTGGGAATTTTCCAGCTAACTACAAATCTAACTCTTCCACATGTGTACTTGATCCCATACCAACGCATCTGGTAAAAGCCTGTCTTCAGTCGCTCTCTCTTCTAATCATTCATACCTCCTTTAGTTCCAGCATTGTTCCATCGTATAGATTTTTAATCAGTATTCCACTCTAAACATAGTATAAAAACTGTCTTGGTGAGAGTAACTAATGATTTGTTAATGGCTGCTGATGGCGGGTCATTAACTATTGTTGTTTTGCTCAAGTGCATCTTCTGACAAAATATCGCACAATAGTTTGCTTTTCTGCTATTGGCATCTTCGGCATCCTTCCTGTCTGGTTTACTTAATATCTTTCCAACTGCACCCTGTTTGTTCAAGTAAAAATACTTTTATTCGCAACCTTAGTTTAGTTGTGGTGTCCCCCAAGGTTTTGTCCTAAGTCCTCTATTGTTTTTAAATGATCTTCTACTGTTCAAAAAAAAAAATCTCAACCTGACTCTCTAATTCCACCTGTCTGTCTTACTAATTGTTTCCACAGAATAAAAATGTGTTTTTGCCAATTTTAAGAGTACTTCCTATAGGCACTAACTGTATTCTTACTAGGTCATATGGTTTTTTTCTTATGGATTGTATTGATCAGCTATTGGCCAAGATGATGCAAATGCACAGGTCAGAGTTCTGCAAAGATTAACGTCGCAATAGTCTAAAACCTCTGCATATTGAGCACATTTCGTCTTCAGCATTCGCATACATATGAATGTGTGAAAAATATGGCGTGCCGTCACCTTAAAACAGCGAATTAAAACGCGAAACGTTACCATGCACAGTGAATTTAATCTCAGTACATCCATCTTCATACACTTGGCCATTAATAAGTGATTAATTGAACATAAGTCTTTATTAGTCATTTCTTAATCATTTCTTAAAAATAGCACCAATAAAGAGAAAGGCTGTAGTCTTACTGGTGCTTCGTCAAGGGAAGTAAAGAGATGTAAATCTTAGCTCCGATGTGTTTGTCCTGTAAATTTAATGACTTTGTGAATGGTTAACAATGTCCTGCATAGTTTTCAGCACATTTGCAGCTGTTGGAGGACTTTTAAAATAAAAATAAAAAACTACTCCTGCACATTTTTTCCAGGAAGCTCATGGGTGTAAAATGCAGTCCTGGGCCAACGATTTGATTTTCCTGAGTATTAAATGCATTATCTGTGGTTAATCTGATCATATTGCAGGGACTTCCTCTCTATAACCAATGCTATCACTTGTCTGGTTTTCTTTTTTGTTGTGAGAACTGTAATGAAGAGGCTTCTTAAGTACACATTGTGAGCAAGAGACACCTGAGGGATGCCTGTTTAAATGTCTGATTTTTTTTTATTTTTTTAGTTTATCTCTCCCTGGATGTGATTATGCCTGGACAAGAATAGTTAGTCATTTCTACTGGCATTGTGTGTGAAGTGACTGATGATAAACTTTAGGGATCGCCACTAGATTCCCAGCATCACAACAGTTATAAAACTAGATGAGCCGTCCCTGGTTTAGTCTCAGGCTGGAAAAATGGCTCTATTTGATTCCAAAATCATCAGTTTTTTTTTTTTTTGCAGCAAGAACAGGCCACGACAAGAAAAACCACACACAAATCCTAAAACTGATATCAGCACACTAACACAATCAGCAAGCTTGTGATTCTGTCCTCAGCTGGCTGTGACTGGAAAATTTGGAAAATGTGATCAGGTGACTTGACTGTTGTGCCTGTGGTCATGATAGTGTAGCTTTGAGACATTATTTTTGCCAAGTGAAATCGTTCCTTGTTTCCAAGCAAGATGCATAGAACACCGAGACTGTGATGATGCACGCTTTATTCGTTTCTTTCTAGTTACTTTGTTCCTTCCTTCAATCCATCTTACATGGTCTCTTGCCCAATCATATACCTTAATAATTAACTTCTGCTTGTGTAATGTAGGTTTCAAAACATCAAAGCTCAAAGCTTTTGTCTGCCAATAAAACCAATGCCTTGTTTACCTGCCCCTGCCTCCATCCCAGATCAGCGTGGATGGACCTGACTCGGGGGAAGTTTTTCATAATTAACCTGACTATGGTTTAATCCAAATTCCGTTACCCATTTCTGCAAAACCGTTTGTTTTGCCTAGAGCAAAGCCTAAACGTCCATATTCATACTGGCTTCAAGGTCACTTAATAATTGATTAGCTTATATGTTGGAAAAGTTTCCTGTTTATTTTTAGCCCTGACCTGTTTAAGCCTCAGATTTGCAGCAGCATACACTCTGGGAGGGGAGTGATCCAGCTGCCCGATTTAGCACTGGCACAACACCGCTGTCAAATCCAGATCTGATTGAGGGTGCACTCAAATGTAGAACTACTCTGGATGCGTATTGAAATAACTGCACAAATCAGCCGACGAGGAGCTGAGTGGGTGAGCCGATTCAATGGAGTCCAGCCGAAGGATCGGCAGATGTGCTCCATCATGCACCGGTGAACAGCGAGTGACTGGTTCCAGAATGGTCACTCTTATTTGACTCTATCTCTGGGATTATTCCGATAATGTTCCCCAGTCTCGGCAGGAAATTGGCTTTCCACCCTATGATTGTTCTGTGTCACGCTAAAAGAGCCGTGGGGTGAAGGAGCTGAGCTCTTTTTCACCTTTCTGCCTCACTCTCCATCTCTCCACACTCGCACATTCTCCCTCTCTCTGGCTCTCTCTGTCTCTGCCCTGGCCCTGTGTCATTCTCTGCCAAATCGGCGGGTAATTTGTAACGGCTTCTCCCCTATTAGTCCCTGACAGGGAAAGAAAAGAGCATGTGTCACTCTGACCGATTCTCCGTTTGCTGACACTTTTCTGCACGCTCTATCTCTCGTTACGTGCTCCTCCTCCGTCACCCCGTGTTACAAAGCTGATTGTCATCCAGCGGGAGCTTTACGGACACTAGTCATCTGTAAAATTGTCTCCAGCCCAAGACCCAAGAAATACTAACCAAAAATAAAAAATTAATTGAAGTCACTTTTTCGCTGTTTTTTTGGCTCACAGTCGTCTGTGGCCCTGACAGAACAGATTGGAAATAGTGTTTAGACATGGCATCAGTTCTGCCAGATACAAATCATATGTGTGTTTTTAACCTTCTTTGATGCTTGGTACAAAGTTCTTACTTCATAGTACATCTTCACAGCCAGCTCCTCTTTTTAACTCTCTCTCTTTATCCTTTTTTCACCCATCATTCCTGCCTTTTACCCATCTCTCTCTCTCTCTCTCTCTCAAATAGTTGGAATTTCTGTATATCATCCATCTTTTAAAAAAGATTATTTGGTTTCATAAATTTTCTTTTATTAAGAAAGTCAGATTATTAAATACAGATTATATTTTATTAAGAAACAAATTATTATAACAATTGTGAAGAACACTTAAATAAAGCTGTACCTCGGCTCACGCACCTGCAACAGTGTACGAAACCCTGTGTTATCCACGACGGAGAACGGGCACAAATTCTTGGCAATAAAACCGCCACGGACCGAGTAATTCACTGTGCCTTCTTTTAGAATCCGGTGGAAGCTTTGCAGTGTGTTGCCACACAGTCGATTTTAAAATGTAATGTTGGTTGTCTATTTTTGGTCAAATTTAAACAAATTCGTCAGCATATGTACTTGCGTTATTCAGTGCTTATGGTAAATGCATTCCCCCCCCCCTCCTCAGTTCAGAGTGCATGTGTACAGGGGTGCGTTGCACTTATAATTTTTCTGTGTCTTGCATGCGCAGGCCCGCACCGCTGGACTTTTAAGAATTGATTGAAGAATCGCTAGAGAAAGAATCGCGATAATTCTATTTTCTACAGGTTGCATCTCACTAGTTGTGGGAGTGGCTTTGGTCTATGTGACGAATTAAAAAATGACTTGATTTAACGAAATAAAAAAAATACACTGGGTGGATGTTTACACACACTGCCAACACACATTTCACTTTAAACATGTCGCAGCCAATGGGCCCTTTGCAAGCTGCATGAAAAGTGTTAAACGTGTGTGTGCATGCGCACTGGAGCTATATCCTTAGTTTCTCCGATGAAACTCAACTTGTGTATGAGTTACACAAAACTCAGCATAAACAGTTGAAAAGTTCCTCTGGGACACCAAGCTTAACACATGCACAGGTTTGTGCTTGTAATCACAATCACACACACACACACACACAGTTACACCCAGTTTTCCTGCATCGCACTGACTGTGTCCCCATTGAACAGACAGCAAAGGACGAGTCCTGTCAGAGTTATGACCTCTGTGTTTGTGTGTGTGTGTGTGTGTGTGTGTGTGTGTGTGTGTGTGTGTGTGTGTGTGTGTGTGTGTGTGTGTGTGTGTGTGTGCGCACGTACGTGGCCCATGAGAGACAGACGGCCACTCTCAGACGGTGGTGCTGCTGCTGACAGAAAGCTGAAGGAGCTGAGCCACTGTTCTTTGAATTACTCTGCCAGTGCACCGCTCCTGGGTACCTCCTGCTCTCACCTCATTCGTAATGCAGCAGAGGACAGAAGGAGGCGCGATTGTGCACAAGTGTGTGTCTGTCTGCAAGGCACGTAGCTACTGCAGGTTGTAGGGGTTGTGATCTTTTCTCATCCCAACTGTGGCACATCTGCAGGTCTGTAAGCTCTTTAAGCCAGAGGTTGACTGTTAGTGGATTCTACTGATATAGCTAGGTAGCTAGCACTACTGATTACTGCTAATATTCAATCAACCTCGAGTTTTAAAGATAAATCAACCCAATAGTAATTAAATTAATCAACATTTCTACTTGTCTGTACTATTTTTTCTTAACTATTTGTTTAAGTACTAAAGTAAAATAAGTGCTAAGCTTTACCAAAGAAATATGTGCTACAAGAAATAAGTATAGAAATATGGATATGAGTTATTTTATTAGAAAATAAGACTTTTAGTTAAACTAAAACTAGTATTAACACTTAAGCAGTACCAACATTACCTTCAGGTTAGTTTAGTAAAATAACTAACAAACAAAACTTTCAAAGCTTGAATAATGTTACTAATAAAACCTTTATCATTTAATAAAAAGCTGAACGAACGGCCATTTTTAAATATCTACACCAAGCCCAGAGCAATCAAATGACATAAGGGTACATTTTATATATATATAAATAGTGTTACACTTTATAATATTTTAGAACACAAAATAGCAAAATACTTTTTGCAGTAAAAAACCTAACCGTTTCAGCGATCACTGCAGATTACTCGCCAAAATCAACTTCAACAGTGAGTTTCCCACATACCGTTTCTTCAGTTTTTTTTTTTTTTTTTTCTTTTTAATGTACGTGAGAGAAACGATGTAGGACTACCCTTGTCACCATGTCCTGACATCTGTCTCCTGTATCACAGTCCTCAGTGTCGCAGTAAATGTGTAAATGATTCAGCGCTGTGCAAACTGAGACGTCTCTCCACATCTGCAAACGGGCTCCTGTGTAAAGATTCTGTTTTAATAACTCAAAATCTGTCTGTCTCTTGTATTGGTTTCACTAGTAGGGTATAGATGGTGTTAGCTAGGCTAATATACCGTGTCATATAAAAGTATCATTAAATTCACTAGTAAGCCAAGAGTTTATTAATGCATATTAAAGGCATTGTAATCTCTCAGTGTAGTAGGGATGTGCGGTATACCGGTACTGGGAAATCACAAGGGTATATAGTATATTTCAACTAGTACAATACTATCATTCTTTTCCGGAATTTTGCTGGCGACCGCAAATATGAAGCCACTGACGGAGCGAGAGTTTTATATTTAATGAATTTTTTTGGCTATCTGAATCTAAAACCTAAAAACGGTCAGAGAGAGAGAGAGAGAGAGAGAAAAAAATAATAACGTGATTTTGAATTGTTCTGTGAAAATAACAATAAATCAACATTTGTTAACATTCCTTAGGTCAGCTGACCTGCAGTTTTTAAAGCACTTATTAATCTGTCATGAATTTCAGTGTTTCCCCACCTTTATATTAGGGAGCGATTGGCGCTGGAATCTAATGTTCTTTTATTAATCAAACGCCTTCATATAATTGTTATTTATCTCTTTTACACAGTTGCGTTTCTGTCTCTACATGGTTGTGCACTTACAGTTCCATGCTCTCTCGATCACGCACAGAGGAGTTTCACCCTGATGTGTACACACACTGACATACACACTCCAGCGGACAAGGTACAGTTCAAATAATTGTTCAGTTATTGTACTGACTGCTGTCATTAGAAGGAACAAATGAACACCATGATTTATTTAGGTGTTTGTCGCAGTCCGTCACACGACACCCACAGGGAAAATAAATTATTTATGTACTTATACTTTTATGTACTATTTTATCACTTTATGCATCAAACACATACATTAATAAATACTATGTTAGATATATCATCCATTTTTCTACATATTTTTTTTTCTTCAGGCCCCCAGACTACTATATCAGAAGTACTAGCAGAAACAAGAAACCATGACCATTATAAGCTACTATAAATAGTTAAAATTTCACGCATCCTTTGATGCTGTTTATCACTTATCGATTTAGTATCGATACCGAGGTGTTACATTCTGGTATCGTACTGAAAGTTTAGGTATCGAGCCATCCCTACAATGCAGTTTACTATCTTCCGTTGCACTGCTGTCCAAAGCCATGCCTCCTAAACACATAAACACCCTGACTAGACAAACAGAACATAAACTATGTTTTACCAGCAAAACACACCAAAATCGAACTACACCTGTTTAAACGAAATACTGCAACCATAGTGTCAACTTTCAGACCCTTTGAGTCCTACGAATTTTTATCAATATTGCATTTCCTTGTGTACTTGCTTTTTTTATCCAGCCTTTTGTCCGGCATTATGTCATGACCTATCCTGTCTGCGTGAACAGGGTGCACAGAGGTTTGCATGTTGACCGGCAGGTAGAAAAGCCAAGCGTGTTGATTGGACTAACATTTCCTGTGCTTTCCACAGAATATCCAAATACTAGGCCTGGGTAAAAATCGATACAGCCAAGTATTGCAATATTCTTTACACGATAGTGTATTGATATTCTAATCTTTACCATCAATTTATATTTAAATTCCATTTAAAACTGTTTTTTTGTTTATTTTTATTATTTAATTAAAAACCCTCAGTACAAAAAGTAACAAAAAAGGTGCCTCCCTTTAACTTCTACTTTTTGTTAAATATTGCAATGTATAGTGATGTATTGTATTGTGTGGCCCTTGCTAATACACAGCTCTACCGATTTAACTAAAGTTGTTAACCTGCTTGATGCTATATGATTAGCTGACTAGATAAGTCCATAAAAGCATAAAGGCGATGATTTTCCGGTTAAAGTGGCCACTCGTATGTATATCATCTCCCAGACGCTTGTTATTTATGGTTAATTTTTTTTCCCCCTCTCTGATACTTTGCACATTGACCTTTTTATTTCCAAGCAATAAATCCAATCTCAGCCAATAATCAAGTTAGTAGTGAATATCTATTTTCTTTTTCCAGTCTCATTCCCGTAATTGCTATAACCTGCAATATTTTCTGAATTGAACCTGTTGGGTTTTTTTTTACCCTTTATAGCTTGAGCCACAGCAATAAACACTTTTTCCATTATGTCCATTTCCCACAGGACCATTTCCGACGCTCATTAGCGTTATTTATTTACTCGCCAGATTTGCCCATTTACAGTATTTACCCATTATATCCCTAAGGCGTCGTAGGTGTCCACTATACACCTCACGATGGCTCCTGATGAAGTGACCAGGAGTCATCCGCCCGGTAAGCCAAGCCGGTCTCATACATCGTCTCCTAATGCTCCCACATCATTGAGCTAATTGTTTTTTAATAACGTTTTTTAAATGAAGCAGTTTATCACGCGTCTGGCCTCCCGTGCAGCACAGAGCTTTGGTGAATTGGAAAAAGGATAGGTAGCAGCGTCATTATCTTTATTAGTCTCGGTTAGGATGGTTTTGTTGGTGTGTTTTATTATGCACAATAAGTCCAAAAAAAAAAGCTAGTGCCGAAATTATATTGTTGGCCAAAATGAGTGAAAATGAAGCTGTTTTTACTGCTCTGATAAATGAATGAAATTTGATAACTAGTTCTAATAATATTTCGGAGTGCAAGTGATCGCAGCCAGCGTTGCCAGATTGGGTGGATTCCTGCTCAATTGGGCTTCTTTTGATAAAATCAGACCTGAAATAATGCATTGTGCTGGTTGATGATTTTTGATTGCTATTAAAGTTAGGCCAGAGCTACTAAAATATAAAAATATGATAACTCCCGGTATCTGTATTGGAATCGGCCATAAAAAAGACTTAATTAACGGTTATCGGTGTTGGGTAAAATTGTTCAGATCATGCGCCCAGCCAAAATATTCACTAAACGCGTTTTGGTGATGTTTTTATGATGACAGCTTTGCAACCTTTTTACGTACATGTGAAGCACCAGAGAATGTAAATGAGTGAAAAGAATGATATGGGAAAGAAAACTGGGAAACTTGTAAAAGAGGCAGATTAATATAAAATGATTTAAGCCCCAATTACACTGGCTGTACATGAGGATGTGCACTGATTGTAATTATTACTAGTGTTTCTTTAAGATTACAGCCCTTTTCCATTCATTCCATTTTTTTTTTTTTTTAAACTGATCACACAGCTGGAAAGATCTACACCATTATCTGCTGTGAATGTGTATCATAATTATGATCAATCTTTGCTTGAAGATCTTTTGTATAAATCGCATAGATGGTGTGTTCATTTCGTTATGCTTTGTTGTTGATTAAAAAAAGTATATCACATGACAATGTCTGCAAGTTACTTATGTGAGGAGCTCAATTATTTGCCTACAACTCATTTTCACTGATGGTCCAAGTTTAAACATGAATGCTTTCCAGACACCAACAAACTGACCATACAGGAATAAGAGAAAGGAATCTATCAGAAGACTGGGTATGGAAGAGAAATAACGACTTGAACTGCACTAACTAAAAATAATAATGCGTAGCATTAACAGCACTTGCTTTTTTTAATGCCTTAAATTATCAGGGCTTGCATTTTAGGGGCTGAAATATAACAAAATTGTTAATTCAAGCTGTAAATATTTCAACATCCTCATTAATGACCGTCAGTCTGAGAAGTGGCGCAGGCAATTTTCTGTCCATTTTATTTCACTTTTAAAATTTTTCACAAATTCAATGGTTTAAATTGATCTGAATATACAACATTTGCACATTTGGGATCCACAGGAAAAGCAATTGAGTACAGATCTGTCTGATGTTAGTCGATCACCTGCAAGTGGTGCTTTGACAACGCCGTTTGCGGAGATTGTAGACATACCGTAGACATCGTTTTGGTCGCTTCGATCAATTGAGACTGCGAAAGCTCACACTTGCTTTGCCATTTGTTAGGCTTTTTATTCTTGGTTAAGAATAATTAAATTCACATTAGAAATGAAATAAAGTCTTCTCGCTGAACAAAAAGGCTTTTATGTGTTTAACCTCATCTTTTTAGCTTTCTTGTGCTTCTGGTCAAGACATACCTCGTTCCCTTCCAAATACTATGAACTGTGGGGGAAACGCCGCCCACCGACATCATCTTTGAGACCAACAAGGTTTTAGGGCCAGTTCTGAGCCAGAATCTGGGTACTGACCCCCTGGGACTCTTTCCAGTGGAAAAACGCAGCCCATTCTAGCAGTAGAAAATGCACAGATCTATCTTAATCCTACCCATCCCTATACTAATATATTCTATATTTTTTTTCTTTTCTTTTTACTGTTCTTTTATAGCCTCTGTGCCAGCGTATGAGTGGAAGTCTGAGAGCGCAACACTCTGCAGCAGCACGAGCGCCTGATCATGAGCGGCCCTGGACCGGACAGGACAGCCTGGCGCAGGACGATCCCGAGATGTGGGAACTGCTCCGGAAGGAGAAGGACCGGCAGTGTCGCGGACTGGAGCTCATCGCTTCAGAGGTAATAAAAAAAAGAAAAAAAAAAGAAACTAGATCACCTATTGTTATAAAACGATGCTATGTCCTGCCTGACATCCTGTGTCATTGATCAATTTAAATTGTATTTAGAATTATTTTTTATTTATAAAATGTATTTTTTTCTTTAAACCTAAATGAAATATTATGAAAGTGGGCCAAAATAAGTTCTTTTATTATATGACACAACTCTGTTTAAATGATACACTATTTTGTTGCTACCTTAAACAGGAACATCAGATGCTTGTACACTTTACACACACAACAATGATCTCTCCTTCAGAGACATACATTTTCACCACAAATGAGGTTTTGCCATTGTTAAAGCTGGTGACATTTTACACAACCACACATGACTTTAACAAACAAAGATGTGTCAGAGTTCCGGACATCCTCATTAATGGCCGTTAGTCTGAGAAGTGGCACAAGGTCATTTACTTGGTGCTGGGAACCCAAAAGCATCTCAGGAAAATGTCCAGAAAATAATTCATCTTCAGCGAGGCGGGCATGTAGCCAGCGTCTCTTCAGCAACAGCAGCAGCTAAGGTCATTGTATAAAAGGGGAACTCGTGACATGTTGGAAACCACTTTATGATGAAGGGTAACAGGACTGTCATTTTACTCTTTGCCCCAAAAAACACCTGGATTGGCTAATTTCACAGAAAACACAACACGAAGCCGGATTATGTGATTAAACGGAAGAAACTCACACTGGGTGTGCATTATTATAGATACATCCTGCACATTATCAGCAAAAATAAATGATCAGGCAGAGTTAATGGTGAAAAAAGTTTATTCCTGTTATTATTGCCGTTACTTTTGCAATATCTTTAAAAAGTTGTTCACCTATTGCATCGTTTGCACGATTTATTTTTATGAATGCTGCGAATGCACTGCTGGTTATGTGACAAGAACCAACTATTCAGCTTCCTTATCTTTGCTGTTTTATTAAAACCATTTACTAACCACAAAAATGGAAGAGCAGCTCATCGTTTAGTTTTTTTTTTTTTTTCGTAAATTAAATTTAGTTTTGAGTTACAGAAAGGTGAAAATACATTGCTGAAATTTCCTTGTTGTAGATTCCTTGTTTCTAATGGTGAACGCCGACCAAATGCATTGAAAAGTGGGAGAAACGGCAATTCTCGTGTTTTTAGATATGATATGTCAATCGCCTTAAACTGCTTTTCCACAAGGACTGGTTTTGGAGCCGGTACCCAAACGGGAACCAGGCTGCCTTTTTTTTTTTAATGCAAAAATTCCTGGGGCCAAAGACCTGCCAAAACGTGGCTGGTCTCGAGTGGAAACCAGTGATGTTATTAAGCGGAGCTTCCATCACCGATCGTGGTTTAAGAAGCACCATTTGTGAAAGCCGACAGTAAAAACACCAAATAAATTAACAAAAAAAAGGAAAATCCAAACTTAACTAGAAAAAGGAAAAAAGTAGGGTATATAAGGAGAGTGTGGGGGACTGACGACCACAGACTTTAACCGATTCACAGACTAAGCGCTCAACAAGAGAGAGATTGCAAGCTATTCTGATCACATGTTGGTGATTTAACATCTCCGGCTCCACAACCAGCCCCGGTTAAAAAGCGCTATATGTCTTAATCTGTCTGTCTGTATATGTCTGTCTCTCTTTCACTTTTTCTCTCTCGATCTGTGTTGCTCTCTGTTTATTTCTCTGTCTGTCTTTCTCCCTGTCCGCTTTATTCATTTATCTGTCTATCTCTGCTACTCTGTCTCTCCTAATCTAATGCTTACTCTGTCTGACGCGCTCTCTCTCTCTCTCTCTCTCTCTCTCACGCTAGTTCCAAAATCACCAAGACACATGTTTTTTAATAATTGTCACAAACTCTTACCACAATCATTGTGGATGTTTTTTTTTTTTGTTTTTTTTTAACAGTTTTGACTTTTTGATTTTATTTTACGTGAGTTATATGGACCTTTCTGCAGTACAAGTCCCTGGGTATGGGTATGTTGCAATAGAAACGACAACTTATTCGAATAAGCGCATTGACATAATCCTGACGTTCGTGCTACCGCCTAACCCGCCTGAGCCGCGCTGTTTACAAAAATGATGCAAATAATCTACTAAGCAGTCAGATTCAAAAATCTCTTCTGATAACTTTGTTGACATTAAGCTAAATCTTTCGTCATTTTTTTTTTTTTGTCCCGAAACATTGCATCTGTTTGTGGTGCACCATCAAATCCAAACACACTCTTTTTGCCAATAGTAAATCAGGCTTCATAAGAGTGTGGTTTAAAGGTCAGGAAATGGTTGGAGGTTTCTTATTTTCATTAAGGCTGTCTGTTTTTTTAGCTATATTACTAAAGAACACATTTTTGGTTTTAGTTAAGTCATGCTTGTATAAAAAAGGACAACTGTAGGGGTTTTTTTGGTGCTTTGTTATGCCCATCTTTATTTATCTGGCATAGTTCTTTGTTAGCGTTATTTGGTTTTGTAAGAAAACAGATGACAAGTCAATAGAAATGTCACTCCTGATTCCATATATGACTACTGGCATGAGCAGCCCCACTCACGAGAACTGGACTTGACCAGCTGCACAAAGCCAAAACAGCAGACTAGACGACACAAGGAACACAGTTTTGTTCTAAACAAGTTAATCATGAAATTTCACTGTGCGTGTCAACAATTAAGGGTTTTCGTCTGATCTGGACAGAACTCAGAGTATGAGGTCCTTGATTATAATGCCAGAATTGTCTGTATTGCCTATTTTGATTTGACTGAAGCTGTAACACTACTGTAACACACCTCCATGATATCGCGCGCCTAGCGAATACAGACATAAGAAAGGCAGCTTGTGTTAAAGGACATACAATCGAAATATTCTAATGCTCAACGCTCAAACATTGAGTATTTCCGTGGGTGAACCTCCCTCAACAGCGACTCTGTCAGGGTACCCAACGGCCGGTAATGTTGGATGGTTTATGAACGCAGGAATAAAAAAAAAAAAATGTTTAAAAAATGAGCAGAGTTGCTGGGGTGGAATTTAGGACCGTTAATAATTTTACTCACCTCGCTGTGAAAGTAAATAAAAAGCGGAACATTTTCAACACTTGACTGTTTATGGCTGCCACAAGGCATAGCGCCTCACCGTTTTTCCTCATGTATTACGGCGGTCAGCTGGACATAAATCTGTGCTTTAAAACGTTCAGCATGATGAAGGGAATGGAGCCGCTCGCCATAGGAGCTGGAACAAACGGTGTCTTGAACCTTTGCAACGATTCATGGGAAAATCTGCATCTGTTCTCAGACGATACAGAAGCTTTTATTTGGTTTACGGTTATGTTGGAGTTGCACTAAGTATTGATACGTCAGTTGTACGATATGCACAGTGACTCACGTGGCTGCAGCAGAACAGACATAACATAAAAAAAACACTGCAAAACTTGAGTAACTAGCCAACAAAATCACTGTGACTGCAAGTAAAAGAGCTACTTGTTTTACTGAAAGCAATTGCGGCATGTTCTTTCTCAGTGTTATGACTCCTCAAATTAATCAGGATCAATCGGCTCATTTTCCTGTATTCTGTTTTCTAACTAGCATCAAAATATCGAGAATGAATATAGAGGTTAAACCTGCGAAAGTATTCTAGCAGTCTAGTGAATTTGATAGGCACATACAAACAGTGGGGTCATTTGATGTGGCACTTGTGCATGCCCTCAGAAAATCAACGCTTAGTAAACACCGATCAGCCGAAACATTGTAATTACCTGCCTTATTTTTTGTTGATGCCTTTTTTTTGTTGCCACTTAATGTCATTGTCATTGAAGCAAAACTGTTTCTATAAAAGGGGTAAATTCTATGCAGCAGTTTAGGTTGGTGACATCCACATGAATGCCAGGACTAAAGGTTCCCAGCAGAACATTTCCCAGCATCCCACCGCCTCCAAAGTGCTTCCTTGTGCCATCTTTTGTTGAGAAGGTAACGAAAAGACATCAGTTATTGCAACATCTGAATCGATTACATTCTGTCAGTTTCTGTCAGAGGAGTCTTGTGATGTGCAGTTTTGTTTTGAAATTTGTCTAATATTTAGCTCTTTTGATAGAATGTGAAGTAGAACATTTGGCCTGGTTTTACAGACAAGATTTTAGGCTTTTTCAAATCAACCTGATTTTAATAATAAAAGAAAAAACAAGAATGACACCTTACCTTTCTGCCTGTGGATTTACAGTTTGCCGATCTGTGGCTTAGCAGGCTGTGGAAAGGTTTATCCATCTCTCTTAAGCATTGTCATCCGGATTATACTTCTAAAGTAACTGCCATATAAATGCAGCTAATGTCACATGGTGCTATATTGCCCTCACTATTCGTGTTGTTGCCACGTGAATTGGGTGTGTGGTTGGTTTTGTGAATAAAGATAAAACATAATTACAATAAAAGTCTTGAAGCAAAACGTTTAGATTACATTTATGGCATCTGTGACACGCCCTTATACAGAGCGCCTTACATTTATCTCGGGGACGCAATAGTGGTAACAGTGGAGCAGGGAATCAAACTCTGATTTTCTAATTAGCAATTTAACACCTTGCCCACTGAACTATCATTTTCCGGACCTCTACAGTCTGTGCAACATCAAGAAAAACGTGCAAGAAAACTAAACATCATAGTTGCATATGGAAGTTAGTTCACCTACTTGTCTTATTTCTTATTATATTAATTTGATCAGGGTAGTTTGCTAAAAAATAAATAAATACAACTAAACTACAGTGTAGATGGTGTAATAGTGTAATATTCCGAGTGTCTCAAAGTTTATTTCAGGTTGTCAGTGGCTCAGTTTGATACTGGAAATACGTCTGCCGCAATCTATCTTGTGTATGATGTCGTATCTTTGTATTCCGCACATTGTTTGTTATCGAGTTCTTTGTGCTACGAGACGAAGTGGATTAGTTTGTTAGACGCCATTCTGAATTGTAGCTTATGCTTGTATGGCGGCTCTGAATAGACAAAACACCTCTCAAAATGCTTGCTACAGATGTGAAAAATGCAAAGACGGACCTATTTTTAAGAAACAAAAACAAAGGTTTCAGATCCTTTAGTAAGTGTTTAGTGTTTATGGCGGTTGTGTTTGATGGTAGTGAAGTTCTCCGAATTTAATTATTTGATACCTTGAAAATTTTCCATGCTGCTGATTTGGATTGGCACCAACTTGCTTTTTTACGATGCGTTTAGTGTTGAGTATCATAGTGCTGAAAGCTGTTTCTTGTTGCCTCAGCCTTTCATCTATACTGCATTGTCTCAGTGTCTTACTCCTGCTCGTCAGAGTACCTGTGGACATTCAAAGGGAAACATTTGATGGCAGAAGCAAAACTAAATGACTTCCACCTTCCTGCTCCACATTTCACTTTTTTTTATTTATTTTTTTTATTTTACCCTTCATCTAACACTGTGACGTCTGCGTTCTGTTTTGCTCCTTCACAAGCTCTTTTTCTCAGTACTTAGATCCCCTGTAGTGGCAGCATGCGCGGGTGCAGAAGTTCTCGATTGCATTTCCATTTTGAGGATTTGCTTTCACAGCGTGAGCGTGACATGCGTTTGAGCAGGTGTTGCCTGCTCTGTGGTGTCCGACAGTCTTTGTCCAAACATTTAACTGTGTGTGTGTGTGTGTGTGTGTCTATTCACTACAGAACTTCTGCAGCCGAGCAGCACTCGAGGCCCAGGGCTCCTGCCTCAATAATAAATATTCCGAAGGCTACCCAGGAAAGAGGTGTGTGTGTGTGTGTGTGTGTGTGTGTGTGTGTGTGTGTGTGTGTGTGTGTGTGTGTGTGTGTGTGTGTGTTTGTCCGTCCTAAAGGCTAACATTTATTTTAGAAAGATACGTGTATGTTAGGAGTTCCCATTCTTGGCACCCACATGCGCAGTTCCGCTCCATGGACCCAGGTTCGATTCCAGCTCAGGTCCTTTCCGGTCCCCCTCTCTTTCTCTCTCTCTCTCTCTCTCTCTCTCTCTATCTATCTCCCCATTTCATCTCTGTCTGTTGAGTAGTATGTCCGAAACCATAGTTGGCAAAAAACAGTAGTTAAAAACGTCCCAGATGATCGTTAATTACCTCCTGGATTTTTTTGGCTCAATAAACTGAAAAAACACCAAAAAATTACTTAAATTGCACTTGTTATAACATCATCCAAGTAAAACACTTCTCTAATGTTGTATGTAATCAACATCATGCTCTAATGTAATACCTATGTAGTCTTTGTTTACTCCTTACGCTGTGAGCAACCATTTATGGCCATTGTTGTAAACTCTAAGGAACCTTTAATTTATGGAGGCCACTATGATCTCCGGTGAGGTCAGGAAATACAAATTCCAGGTTTCAGGTTTTTTTGTACCAAATATCACCTTAAACTATAATTGAAACAGATTAGTCGCCATGGGTGTCACCCTAGTTACTTTTTTCCCCTTAGTGTTGCCATACATTACTACAATTTTCTGTCCAGGAAATGCTACAATAACCTTAGTTAAAAGTGGCACCTAATGTTTTTAGAAGCTGTTATTGTTGGTAGTGAAATAGACCTTCTAGCTCCTGTCTTATGTTAATTAACTTTTATTATCCAAAGGTAAATGTTTATTTTGCCTGTATGTGTTCATGTGTAGGTATTATGGTGGTGCGGAGGTAGTGGATCAGATTGAGCTGCTGTGTCAGAAGCGCGCTCTCGAGGCGTTTGACCTGGACCCGGCACTCTGGGGAGTCAACGTTCAGCCGTACTCAGGCTCACCGGCTAACTTCGCCGCCTACACGTCCGTGCTGATGCCTCACGAGCGCATCATGGGTCTGGACCTGCCTGACGGAGGACAGTAAGTGCCTGTCTCACACACACACACACACACACACACACACACACACACACACACACACACACACACACTTCCCAACTCTGCTTTTGCTTGGGAGTTTTGTCCTTCGGCGCATACTTATTAGAACTCTTAACATATACGTTGTGGTGACACCATATCTCACCTGTTCAGCCATGTTTTCAGGTCACTGAAAAAATTTTCATTTTGGGTGGTTTATATACTTTTTCTCTGTCTTGCTCTCACACTGTCTCTCTCTCTCATGCTTTTTCTCTCACTCACACTCACTCTGTCTCTCTCACTCTAGCCTTACACATGGCTACATGTCTGATGTGAAGCGAATCTCTGCTACTTCCATCTACTTTGAGTCCATGCCCTACAAGCTCAATGTAAGTCAGTCTGCTATCTGGAATACATCAGTCTTGTCATGCTCAGGTATTTACTGTGTGTTTTTATTTATTTATTTATTTGCTGCTGTTGATTTTTCAGATGATCAGTTCTCAGTAATTACTTGTCATTTTATCAGAGTTTGCTGTAAATCCATCTCACTATAAATATGTATCTGTCTACGCCTCGGTAAAAAGCAGTAAATTGATTGGTTAAAAGTATCAGTTTCTGTATGAATAGCCATCTGGCAGGGGATTTTTTTTTTTTTTCCTTTTCCATTTTCCTCCCAGTTTGTTTTGGAGGGATGTGTGATTGGTACTGTTTACTTATTTAGTGGATGCCAGTACAATACATGCCTCGTAGTTACGCCTAGGGAACTGTGTGTACTCGAGCAGATCCTAGCTGCTGATCTGCCTGCACAGGTGACTGTTGTGAGATCGATTGATCAGTGTGTGTGTGTCTGTGCAGCTCATCGATGTTGGTGAGTTTTTTCGGGGGATCAATGTGCAGGGGTGTGTCCTGTCTCCATAGTCTGCCATCTGATGGATGAGGGGGCCATACCCTCTCTACCAAAGAGATAATAAGAAATCGACAGGCGGGCCCTGGCCTCACACGCACACATACTCACACTCTCTCTCTCTCTCTTTCTTTCTCTCTCTCTATCAGACCCTCAGTATTCCAGTGATGGAGCGAGGAGATACACTAAGAGTTAGAGAGGGAGATTTGGTGGCTATAAAATTGCTGCAGGTGTTAGAACCTGGAAAGGGCAGAGATAGACACTGGTTCTGTAGCTAGTGCTATAGTTTAATAATTTATTGGCAGAAATATGGTTGTTGTGTTGGAAGTCAGTGAAATTAGTGATATTTCTGGGTGGCCGAAATAGATTATTCCTTTATTTCTTATGAGGAAATTTATGTCGCAATACAAAATTTTTGCCATAATCCTATGCCTAGGGTTCCACTGTTTAAGTATTTCCCCTTTATTTTTCTAGCTATTTGTTACTGCAAGCTGCTTTGAGGCAAAGTCTATTGTTGAAAGCGCTAGACAAATAAAAACACCTCATAACAACTCACAAGCTCCAAATCTAAAATGGTTTTATTGTACAAGTTGAAATACTGCAGGCAGTGTCCCAATTTAAAACGCCCACATTTTTACTTTGTGTTCGGTCATGGGTAAGTCATGGGTGCTTTGTATCTTTTACCTATTTGGTGTAGGAGATAATTTATTACAGCATTCTTACCACAAACTACTTAACCTTTGTTTATGCTCATGTTTATAGCTTTGTTTCCACATCCTGCAAAAAAGGCAACTCCATTCAATAAAGATTTATCTTTATTAAAAGATTTTTTTTTTTAACCGAACAAAAACGACCCACATTCAACTTTTTAAGCTCATCCTACATTTTTATAAAGATCCAAGAATATTCAGTTATAAAGATTTGACTTTGCATGCTTTTATACAGGTCTGAAGCTTAATCTGAACTGCAATGGATAATATTTTAAAAGCAATAAAGTGAAAAGTTAAAAAAAAAATTACCAAATGAATGTGAGAATGAGATTCCTATCTTCTTTTTTTTTTTCTTTACTTTCTCTCCTTCTAGCCTAAAACCGGTCTGATAGACTACGAGCAGATGGAGCTGACTGCGAAGCTGTTTCGGCCCAGGCTTATCATCGCCGGCACCAGTGCTTATGCCCGCCTCATCGACTATCCTCGCATCAAGAAGGTGCCACACACACGCATGCCCAACCCCTATGGTTTTACACTCTTGTCATCAATTTTAACTTCTCGCACATTGTTTGCCATACAGCTGCTCTTTGCCTGTGTTCACTGTGACATACACACCTTGCTTCTCTGTCTCTCACACGCTTTCTCATTCTGTCTCACACAGTCAAGTTTCTTTTGATGTTCTTCTCTTTATCAAGATTGTGTTGTTTTTTCCTATTGGACTTGATTCTTTAGACAAGAGCTTGGCCAGGGGGTCACCAAACTCAGGCCTGGACAGCTTGTGTTCTGCTGAGTTTAGCTCCAACCCCAATCAAACTCACCTCAACTAGCCAAGCAGAGTCTACATGCTAGGTATGCTTAAGGCTTACAGGGAGGTGTGTTTGATTAGGGTTGAAGCCAAACCCTCCAGGATAGAGTTTTGTGACACCTGGGATAAGCAAAGGGGTTCGATATCAATTGCTGATTCGAATGACTTTATCCTGCGGTTTCCATGGATAGATTTACACCCCTAGTCTCTATCAGTAAATAGTTCATAACTTGAACATAGTGATTTGAAATATAACTGGAATTTCCTGCTTATATAATTGAATGCTTTGACCGAATAGGACACAGTAGGAGAATTATTAATAAGCACACACTTCACGTCACTCAGGTGAGGTGCTTTTTATCATGGCTTCTCTTAAGTTTTTTTTTTTTTCTCAGGCAGGTTTAAGTTTGACATTTCACAGTGCAAACTCGTACACCAGACCGTTTGATCTAGTTAATCATAAGAACATCTGTATTAGCAGTTGTTTAAAACCTCCTGATTCGCACAGATACCTGTGCATGGTGGAAAGCCACAGAGTTGTTCTGGCTGTTGTCCTCTAA
The DNA here is from genome assembly GCA_005784505.1 of Bagarius yarrelli. Taxonomy (NCBI): domain Eukaryota; kingdom Metazoa; phylum Chordata; class Actinopteri; order Siluriformes; family Sisoridae; genus Bagarius; species Bagarius yarrelli. The sequence continues at coordinate 1,093,865 of VCAZ01000007.1, forward strand.
TTCAGTGAGTCATATGATTAAGGTAGCGTTTTGCGAGCAGCTGGTGTTCCGAGCAGTGCTGAAAGAAGGTTTTTCACCAGCCTGCTTGTCAAAGCTGCTACACAGCATTATGTTAATCTACCCCCTCCTTCACAGAGAAGCAAAATATTCCTGCTTCTCTATAATTATCACCCCAGAATTGGGCTGCATTAAGCAAGACAATTACAGTGTGATCTAACTGACTTTTACACAGGAGGGTAAAGCAAATCACTACTGATCATGCACCTTATTACTATTTCCTCTGGCCAGGTGGTCAGCTAACCATACCAGATAAACAGGAAATACAGGTGGAGGTAAATAGTGCAGAGGTACAATTATCATGGCAAAAAGTCATATCAGTTATTATATCTCTTCATCCCCTTCTCTCTTCCTCTCTCTCTTTTTCTCTTTTTTCCTCTGTCTTTTTTTTAACCCTCTGCCTCTTGTGCTTTCTTTTTTTCCTCTCTCTTTCTTTTCCCTCTCTCGCTCTCACTTCCTCTTTTTCTCACTCTATTTCTCTTTTGCTCTCTCTCTCTCTCTCTCTCTCTGTTCAACATTGTTGGCTCTCTTTCTGCAGGGCTAGATGTTTTCTTGCCTGATTTTACTGTTTGATAAACATCACACACACACACACAAGCTCGCAGACCCGTGCATAAACATGTCAGCTAATAATCAGATAAAATATAAACATTTCTTTCAGTAATTTTTCATCCACTGTACAAAGACTTTTACTAGACAGCAGATTTTCAATAAATGTTTTTGTTTTGTTTTGTTCTTTTGTTTGCTGCTGTTTGCTCACTCTTTCTCTTCAGCTTAAACTTTGTAATTCACTTACATTTTACATCTGGATTGTAGAGAAAAAGAAATATAGACACTGTGGGTTATTAAAAATCTTTCTTTGTCTGTATTTCTCTCTCTCTTTCCCTCTCTCTCTCACACTCATTCATTCCAGCTGTGTACAGAGGTAAATGCATACCTGCTGGCGGACATGGCACACATTAGCGGCCTGGTGGCTGCCAAAGCTGTTCCTTCTCCATTTGAGCACGCTGACCTCGTCACCACAACTACACACAAATCTCTCAGAGGAGCCAGGTATCGTAAAGAGAGGACACGCACAT